>PVKS010013943.1:0-49556 GCA_004027875.1 Aplodontia rufa | reverse complement strand
AATAGATGGATTTGAGTATAATTGAGAGAGTAGTCTTAATGTTCACTCTTTTGATCCATCAATGTAGTTCAGCAATACTTAAGTGTGCATGTCATTCATATTTTGTTAAAGTTATCCCTAAATCTATCATTGTAAATCTATTCATTTAAATTAGCCCAATAAAATGTAGTATTTTTAATCTCCTTTTAATCCTATCAATATTTTGCTTATAAGTTTTGGAATAATGTTTGGTATATAAAATTTTAGAATTTTTCTTCTGGAGAGTTAAAACCTTTATTATTCATGGTGATTCTCCTTATATTTCAAAGGTTTTATGCTCCCAATTAATTATTCTTTTGATTTACTTTAAAATATCAATACCATTGAACTTTCAATGTTCATACATTTTTAAAAAATTTGATCTTGTTATAAAATTTGTTTTATTGATACCCAAATTTCTTTTGTAGGCTGCCTACTATTTAGTGAGATTCACAACATTTGCATCAAGTAACAAATAGGTATTTAAAAATTTATTCATTACCTAAATACAGAAATCTCAACATTTTAAAATGGGCTATGTAGTGTTACCTCCCTAAACACATGAATAATTTCCTCTAGCTTTTTGAATATATATGATCATTGTATTTGAATATTAATGCAATTTTATTTTTTCTTTCAAATTTCTTGTTTTCTACTTCTTTCCATTACCTTAAGGTACTGATTAAGATCTTCAAGTACAACTTTTTTTTATTGATTTTTGTCAGTTTTCTAAAGAAAGAGGGACAGCAAAAGAGGGAGAAAGAGAGAGAGAGAGAGAGAGAGAAAGACAGAATCAATTTTTTTTAGTTTTTCATGTGTCCTTTGTTGCTCCGAGACTTCGTTGCGTATGTGGTGCTGGGGTTTGAACTCGGAACTTGAGTTCAGGCAAGCACTGCAACTGCTGAGCCGTGGTTCCAGCCCCCAAGTACAGTTTTAAATCCAAGGCTGTGAGATTGAATCTGATTGCTATTTTTTCTAGTCCTAGTAGAAAATCCTTCAGTTTTTGCCGTTAAGCAAGACATTAGCTTTTGGCTTTGTGTAGATAAATGCCCTTTATTCCATTGCAGAAGTCACTTGATTTTTAAATTACTGAAAATTGTTTCTCTACTCATGAGTGGATGGTAAACTATATCCTAAATGTATTTTCCACATTCTAAAATAATCATAGGCCTTTTCTCTTTGATTTTGTTAGTATAATAAATTACAGTGAGAAAGTTTTGAATGTTAATTCACCTGCATTCTTGTGATAAAACACATTTGGCTAGGATGCATTGCCCTCACTAACTGAAAAAATTTACTTCAATATTATGTTTGGAATGCAGGTTTTCTGGAGATAAATCATCTTAGATTTTCTTTGTCTGAAAAAGTCTGTTTTGCCTTACATTTAGAATGGAAAATTCACTGTGACTAGAATTATAGGACAAGAGTTATTTTGATTCCTTTAGAACATTTTAAAGGGGCTGAAGCAGAGGCTCTGCGGTTACAGGGCTTGCCTGGCATGCACAGGTACACGGGTTCAAACCCCAGCATCCACATACACAACTAAGTGTCAGAGCAACAAAAGCCATGTGAAACACTCCATTAAAAATTAATTCTCTCTCTCTCTTTCTGTCTTTTAAAACAAAACAAAATAAAACAAAACAAAAAAACCCAAAACATTTTAAAGATGTCAACCCATTGGTTCCTGGTTGACATAGTATTTGTTAAGCAGCCTGTAGCATCTTTTCTTTCTTTTTCTGATTATACTGTGTCTTTAAACCTGACTGCTTTAAGTATTTTTTTTTATCTCCGGATTTCAGCGATTTGATTATGGTATTCCCTAGTATGTTTTTGTTTGTACATATCTGGCTTGGGTGTGTTAAGCTTCTTTGTTCTGTGTGCTTAAAGTTTTCATCAGATTTGGAAAATATTTAGCTCTTACATATTTAAGCATTTTCTATTCCTTTTTCTTGGTACTTTAATTATATCAATGATAGATTATTTGATACTGCCTAACAAATCAACAAGGCTAATTTTTTTAGAATGTTCTTGTTCATGAATTACTTTTAGATATTTTTCATGGTTACGCTTTCAAGTTCACTGTTGTTTTCTTTTCCTATGCCTAAAATTTTGTTAATATCATCTACTTATATACTTTTATGTATATAATGCATTTTATATATTATAAATATACTATATATATATATACTATATATATTTTGTTTTCAACTCTAGAAGTTCTACTTTTGTTTTTAATATTTCCTCTATTTCTTTCCTCATTATTCTTACATTTCCTTTATTCTCAAATTCCAGTTTATGAACTGATTATCTCTTGGTTAGAAGTCATTCTTCTTCTCCTTCCTTTTTTTTAAAATTTTGGCTTTTTGGCACATTCTGTCTTTTTAAAACAGGTTTTGAATAATAAAAATATCAGGTTGTTGAGTGACAGGATTTTGTTTCCCCCAAGTGGTATCAGGCTTTGATGGTGCCAGCATATAACTTCCTTGCTAAGAATTCCTTTAAAACTTTGTTGTTTTAAAGCCTAGATGGCATTTTAGGGAAAATATAGCACTTCTGCTAAAGGATGGACTTGTGGGTCTCACCTGAAAATCCCGATTACTCAATGAGGGCTTTCTTTTCTGCTTGATTAAAAATTGTCTTCTCACCTTGTGCACCTGTCCTGCTTCTACCTGTCCAGCCGTGCTTTCCTTGGTGTTGGGCTGTGTAGTCCTACAAAGGTGCTGGTAACTATTCAGCAGGCCTCAGGAGATTCCAGTCAGATTTCTGGAGTTTGTTTTCACAGTGGCACCTGTCTTGACCTTTCTCTCACTCCTTCCAACTGTCCCATCTTCTTGGACCTTATCTCTGCTTCCCAACTCCGAATGATCAATGAGGAGTCCCTCTCTGTGCACTACGATCCAGAATATGCCTGCTTCTAGGAAGAAATTTGGAGGGAAGCTTGGGTTCATCTTGGTTTTTCCCATATTCAGAAAGAAAATTATGGCTCCCTTGGAGTCTGTAATGACATTCCTTGAAATGAACCTAGAAAACTGGAAAGAATTTGTATGTATGTGTGTGTATACACATGCACACACACAGGCACACATACATGTGCTGTGCAAACTCCCTTAACCCAAAGAGAATATATTTTAGGATATTTATTCTCTAGATGCATGAAACCAGGGATAATATCAAACTTTATGCATGCTATCTTTTATGAAAATTTTTACTCAAAAATTTGCAAATTAGACTCAGTAAGATATTAGCAACAATAATAGTAAAATAGAAAAATTACATAAACAATATACCGTAATAAAAGGTATGTGAATCTGATATATCTCCCTCAAAATATCTTATTCTATTGTATTGTTGAACTGTGGTTGCTTTCGGGTAACTGAAATTGCAGAAAGTGAAAACTTGGATAAATTTATATCTATTTATATGCATATGTATAAACATTTGTGTGTGTGAATAATTATGTACAGGTATTAAAAAGTAGTAAAATACTGTGATCCCATAAATTATGCAAATAAATAATACTCTTGTTCTTATCACTTGCAATGTTCCCAGAACTCTTTCCATCTTATGGTTTTCTGTTCATACCCATCAAATCTGTAAAGAGTGAGAATTCCCTTCCCTTCCTGTCCTTTTCAACTGTCATGTGCTAACTGGTTGGGTTTTTTTTTTTTTTTTTTGCCAGCATTTTATACTTGATGCTTTCAGTAGGCTAATAGTTAAAACTCAGATTCTTAAAACTTAAAGGCAGGGGCTGCGACAGTGGGTTGATAGGGTGCTAGCCTGGCATGCACTAGGATGCAGGTTCGAACCCCAGACCTTGTATACAACTAAGTGTTGGAGCAACAAAAGTCACATGAAAAGCTAAATAAAAGTGATTATCTTGCTTTTTCTCTTTCTCACTGTCCCTCTCTCTTAAAATAAGCAAACAAACAAAAAACTTAAAGGCAAAAGATTCACATTGTGCTTAAATTTATTGTGGGGTAGTATAGTTGGGATAAGTCATTGATGTCAAAATGAGGGATTCTTGGTATAGTTATTAGATTTCTCATTTTTCTCAGAGTGCCTTTGGTGATTTTATCCATACTTATCCTTCTGTGTTTAGATTTGTCATAACATAAGTGAGCATTATTTTTTAATACAGAAGAACAGTAATTTTTTCAAAAAAAATGTTCTACTGAAAGTCTAAAATAAAATAATTCTTATTGGAAAGTTACCTGTATTCTGAGAGTGCTATTATTTTTTCTTTCTGGGTTCTTGGCATTTAGCTTTTATTGATTCTGTGTGTCTGGTAAACACTTGGAATGAGAAGGACAACGAATCAAAATCTTGAGAAGAGTAAAGAGAATTAAGCCTGTGCTGTGTGGGCATACTAGGGCTTCTTGGTTAACACCAGAGGTTTAGGAAAAAACTGGAAGTGCGAGGAACATCTGAGTTATTTCATTTCTGTTTGTCAGTGTGTGGCTAATATAAGGTACTCCAGGAAATCTATGGGTCTTTGCCATTGTCCAAGCCCTAAGAAAAGCATATCTAACATATGTGATGGATGAGTAAGCAAGAGGGAAGACAATCAGATACTTTGCTATTTCCCTAAATATGCAGTGCTCTTTCAAATCCTTAGTCCCAGGTCATTTCCATTTCAAAGACTGCACAATGTTTTCCTGGAATGTGCCCTGCTCTGGGCAGCAGGAAAATTTGTCTCTACTCAAACAATTCAACTGCTTGTTTGTGGAGCATTCTCTGTCTTTACCAAGCAAACACATTTGCTACTTTTGCTATGCTTTCTATGCACTCAATATGGGAGTAACCTTACAGTATGTGGCTGGTTTTTTCCCACGCTGATCTCTACCCTACTTTGATTTTGAGAACAGCGTCATATCATATATACCTCTTTAGTCCTAAGGATCTATCATAATTCAGATCCTAATGTTTTGGCATCCATATAAGCTTTCTTTGCATGTATAATCATTATTCAAAACTATGTTACTTCATCCTATTCTTTGCCACCAAGGGGCCTTAAATAGTTACCAGTGTGTTTTGCTCTCAGTTTACAGTTTGGATCATAGAGCTGTTTCTCTGTTTTACATTAAGAAGAAAGAATAATTAGTCCCAAATTGCTTTCTGTTTGCATTAGATTGCACATTTACATTTGAAATATAATCAGTTCAATTACAGAGACTAAGCACATAGTATTTATCCAGGAAGTCACACTAACCATTCTCACCATCCAGAAAGCACAGAGAATGTGATACTTTTGTTTATTTTTAGATGTTCTTGCATTCAATTTGCAGCATCCTAAACTAACAGTGGGACTCTTAAGTCCTTGCATTCATACAGACCTTTGCACTTTATATAGCCCTTGCAGGCTACAATTTAAATTCATGGAGCTGCTTGGTTGCAGGCAGTGTGCTTGGCACCTGTGAGACAGACAATAATAAGGGCAGGTTCTTGTCCTCTAGAAGTAAAGTTGTGTAAAATAACATGTAATAATTTATAACACACACATGCACACTCACAGAAGCACAGGATCTCAGATTATAGGGAAGTAGGTTCCATCTACATCTCTATATCACCATCCCATCCGTTGACATTGACTATCTTATGCTAATCTAGATGAGGATCCTGTGGGCAGTTGCACCAGTTGGGCTTGTATTCGGCACTGAGTGACCAATATCGCCAAACTGGACGCTTACATTAGATACATATTTACTTCTTTCCTAATTTGATATTCACTTCCAGGATAGTGATTCTACAGTCACAGAGGAGTCATTGTGGTCCTCATGTCAGCAAGGTTCATAATGGAAGTTTCAGCATGGAGGAGAAAGGCAGATGTTCTCTTTTAAGGAGCCTCAATAGATGTCTCATGAGGCGCTTCCTCTTTGGAGGGAAACCAGCAATCTGCAGCACAGTAGGCATGACATTGCTGTCATGGAGTTTTGCGGGGTGGAGAATGGCAGGCTCAGAGAGTAATGGGGTGATACATGGAGTGATCATCACATTACTGGATCCTTCTAACTAAATCATTTACAAAAGATGAGAGTTGGTGCCAATCATCCACTTCTCTGAATGCTCACATTCTCAATGACATAAAAGATACTTATCCCCCCAGATGAGATGCACTTTGAAATTACCAAGTGACAGAACCCAAAGTGAAAGCAACTGCAAACTTCAGAGTCCCATGCTGACTAGTTGTAGAAGGAGCCGGAATTTTGTTTACATGATCATCATTCTGCAAGTCAAACTTGTGCACTGTAAATGTAAAATGATGGTTAGTGTTTACAAAAGCCAGGAGGTAGAAGATTTTTCAAGAAATTGCAGCTTCATAGCCACATCCTTTAACCAATGTGGATGTCTGTTTCCACCCTCCGCTTTAGGCCGTCGCGATGTTGTACTATTTCCCAAGAACAGATCAAGTTGTGCATCTTCCTGGGGAAGCATCTTATTATAAAAGTGCCCACTCCAGTTTTATTTTAGTTTGACTGATTTCTCTCAGTATTGTAGTAAAACCCAAGTATTTATGGATGTGATTTTTTTTTCCTGCCTTGTATGGTCTCATACATGAAGGAAAAGGAAAGGAAAGGGAAGCCAAGCACAATTACAGCTGTCTACAGAAGCTGGCACCATTAGGGTTTTATAACACTTAATAGTGGCTCTAAAACTCTCAGTCTGTAGCAGGCTGTCCTCACCTACATGTCCCTAATTTAAATGTAGCACTCAGGTTCACCATGGATAGAATGGGTCAGTGAGTGTTGTAATGCTTTGAAGGAGAGAAAGCACTGTTTAAATGCTTGGCATGAGATGGCATTGGTTTTCTTAGTCTTCAGATTTTGACTCTTAAAATTCTCAGTATTTCAGCAACCAGCAATAGTCTTTGAAATATCATTTTAGTCCACCAGTTGGAAAACTAGCTTTGTGTGGGGCAGAAGGTGGGTACTCTAAGCCTACAGGAGAGACTCTGTTGGAAGAATTCCAGTATTGTAGTCCTGTATAGGACCTGAAGTTCTGTGATATATTCTGAATTTTCAGATATGGAAAATGAGGCTGAGAGAAAGAAAGTAAATTGCTTTAGGTTATATAAGCAGAGTGTGACTGAATAGGTATGGAAAATCTCAGTTTATAAGACAACATAGAGAACTTCTGTGTGGCTTGGTTTTGTTCTTTAGAAACTACGAGATGAAGGAGAAAATTAAGGTAAAATATAACATAATTCAGATGAATAAATCCATGAGCAAAACTAAATAAATAAAAAAAGCACTATACAGAAGTCTACCTGGTGGGGGCTGGAGTGGCAGCTGAGCAGTTATGTTGCTTGCCTGGTATGCACAGAGATGTGGGTTTGAACCCCAGCACCACGTACACAACAAAGTGGAGCAATGAAAGCCACATGAAAAACTAAATAAAATTGATTCTCTCTTTCTCTCCTCTCTCACTGTCCCTCTCTCTTAAAAAAAAAAAAAAATCTACCTGGTGAAATCTTTCCAAGCAAACTATGAGTCTCTGAACAGGTCTTTCACCCTGAGACATGTGCTCTTAGTACAAGAGATTGATAGGCTGATCAAGAAAAGCAGGCAAAGATAAGCCATTTCTTAGGTAATAATTGTCTTTTGCATTACTTGGGAAAGCCTAAAGAAAGAGGGGACTGGCCTTTTATCTGTATCAGGGCCCCAGGCCATGGTTGGCTGTCAGTGGCCAATTCCTGCCCTTCCAAGCTGAGAGGTTGAGTCCTCAGGCACAGAGCTCCTCTCTCTGGGTGTAATGACTGTAAGGGGTATGGTTGGCTTTGCTGTACTTTGGGCTTTATGTTCTCTATAATCCTTTGCTGTGTTTTATGAATATTAGGGTTTCTCTCTTCTGAGCTAATGCCTGGTTGGGGACAGTGATTCAGTCAAAATAAAATGGTTCTGGTTCCACTGCCCAACCAAAACACAGCAGCCTCATTATGGTGGAGCTGAGACAAAGGAGCTGAGCCCTCCTTGCATCTGTCTAGCGTGCCTGTGGGAGGGGCTACTTTCATGAAGACCTTGATGTAGGCACTGAAGAGAGGGAGAAAGATTTCTGGGGATACAGGTGCAAACTTAGGCTCCACCATGGGCTTTTGTCTATGCACCTCCCAGATCGACCTAGTGCTGCCTGTGCCCCAGGTTGGTACACTTAATTCAGAAGACAGCCTACTCCAAAGAGGCCCTACCAAGAATCGCAGTTCTCTGAGTTGTTTCTGTTTATCGGCCTTACTCATTCCACAATAACGAAGCATAAGTAATAGCAATAAAGCAACACGTACAATAATAAAAAGAATCAGTAGTTAAACGATTTTCAGATACTTTGCAAACACTGTCTTATCTAAACTTTGCAAAATTCTCCCGGTAAGGAATTATCCAACCCATTTCATAGATGTATGCACTGAACCCCAGAACAGTGAATCAAGTTGCTATTAAGGAGAAGATTATGTATGTAAAATAATTCTCCGTGTAACCTACTTTTTTATGATCCTTACTTTACACATTAGGACACTGCTCACCTTTATGTTTCTAGGAAGTGACAGAACTGGGATTTAAATTCAGGTCTCTCTGGTATTAGAAAATAAATGGGTGGATTTTTGAGTACCCTGATTTTGTAATGGCCTGTGATTCCAGAAATACCTGCTTTGTGCCTGGATCACGGCCACTAATACTTATGGATTCCCGAGGGACACAGGCCCATAGGGAGTTAGGGAAAGCAGAAGGAAAGAGGACGTTACTATTTAGTTTCGATTTGGCATAAACACCCAGTGCAGAGAATTCTGACAAAGTTTTCTGAATTATGTGCAGCACTTCATTAGGGAGTTGGGCTTAAGTCCAAGGTTGACTACCAGGCCACTGCTCCATTTCCTTACTGATCTCGGCATGCATCTTGAATTTTGCCCCATGGTGGTTTTGATTGGAAGATCCAGCAAAATGGAATCAAAGATCTGCAATCAGGCTCTGAGTTTTAGTGTACATTGACCTGTAATTATTGGTATAGCTTTTACCAGATTGCGAAAGGGAACAGGAAAATGGGTAATTTCTTTCCCTCCATTCAGATCTGGTGAAATCTCATGTTGCCTTCCCTATTTCAACTTCCCAAAATTGTCGACTCTGGGCTTTCGCCAGCTTTTCCTCCCCTAATTAGCCCTATTCCTAACTTCTCCTACCACCAGGAATCTTCACTTGCTGTCTGCTGTTGGGTTTTTGTCCAAACTTTCGGAATTTCAGAAATCTCAGTTCCTCCTACCCCTAGCCGTGAATGTTGATCCTTTTGTTTCTTTGAGGGCCACAGTTGTCTGTCACTTAATAGTAAGTGACAGAAAAGGTCCATCCATTTAGGGTCAATTCTCATGTGTTAAATCAGGAAAAGGTATAAAGACATACAACCCAAGGAATTTGTAGAGGTGAATTGGGAAGGAGGGAGGGGGAGGGATAAGGGTGGATAATTGGGGGGAGGTTCAGAATTTATATATATATATTATATTTTTTCATTAGAAGCATGTTTGATTGTTCTACAAATAAATTTCTTAATGAAAAAAAGAACACAATTCAATACCGTCTAGGTACCTGATATTGTTAGTATAAGAGTGACACAATGAATCCTGGTAGAATCAAATAAAGAATATTACTGGGGAAATCACTTGGTGTGGAATTAATCTCAATACTGGAGCAGCAGTGAGGAGTAGTTACACAGCTTGTGTGTAAGCAGCACATTTGACTTAGACCAGACCCCAGCCTGGGCTTGGATAGGTGTTGATGCCCAATGCAAGCCAAGTCAGTGACAATCCGATTCTGTTGTAATTCAACTCTGCTAAACCAGGCATGTGGAAAATGAATATCTAAAAAGGACGTTAGGCAGGCGTTTGCTGTTCAGTGAGTGTTAACGAGGAAGCACACAGATTCTGGAATGACAGTCAGACTTTCTGAATTTTCAGCTTGAAGTTGCTACTAAGCAACTGTAGGAGCTGGGGCTCATTCCCCTTTCTGGGTTTAGTTTCCCCCTAGTAAGATAAGTAGCTTTTAAATGCTACGATCTAGAATTTTGTGGCAAAGAGGTCACTTGAAAAGGGAAAATCAGTAGGTTGTCTGAAAAGCCCTTGCCCTCTCATCCCTGGAAGTCCAATCCCTGCTCCTTTTCCAAGCTTTCACTTACGAAGCATCTCCTCCATGAAGCCTGTCCTTACTCCTGTGCTATGGAGACTCCTCTTTCTTTTCAATCTCAGAGCATTCAATGAGTCCAGTTTGTGTCACCACTTTGTACCTTGCATTCTTATGTGTGTCCGTATCCTAGTACTGACTGAGCTTGCACAATCCATTTCTGCATCTCTTATCTTCCCTAGAACAGAGTGGATATTTATCATTTTGCGGTGTGTTGATTAAGTTAATTAGTGTTTGGCTGAGTGGGTAATTGAATGAATGTACAAATGAAAGACAGATTTTTTTTTAAGAAAGAGGGACAGTGAGAGAGAGAGAGAGAGAGAGAAACAACTTTATTTAGTTTTTCATGTGGCCTTTGTTGCTACAACACTCAGTTGTGTATGTGGTGCTGGGGTTCGAACTCGGGCCCTCGAGCATGCTAGGCAAGCGCCGTAAGCACTGAGCCACCACTACAGCCCCATGAAAGACAAATTATTAAAAGGGAGGGAGATGGGAATGGGGAATGGTTTGATTAATAATAGTATCTGTAAACTTAACATTCTTCAGTATTCTTTCTTTTATTAGTCCCAGAAAACATGAAAATTTCATTTTCAAACAACTTTCAGTTACCTTTTGGCCATTTCTTCTTAAATAAGGCCATGGAAGTATTTAAAGCTGATTGACCAATAACTCATTATGTTAGGTCAGTATCAATTTCAGTGTTCACTGTGGTTGCATTTTAGAATAAATATTCTATGTGATTATGTGTAATCTCATCACCATTTTATTTGGAAGGCTCAGAAATGCCCTCTTTGATAGCAAAATATAGGCCTGAAAACTCTTTGTCTAGAGACCTACATCAACTCAACTTTGAAGTTGAGGTCAAGTGAACTGTTTTCCTCATGGTCCCTGGATTGTGGGGTTATGTGATGTTCTGGATGCTGAGTGTTAATGCTGATTGAAGTTACAATATGGAATAGGAAGCCAAGAAAATCCATGACTCAACATTGGTCTCAATCATATTTTGCAGTTAAGATAAACATAACAGGGCCAATAGCAGTTACATTTCTCTTATTAAATTTAATTTAATGTAATAAATTAAACTTTTAAACAGATAATATCACAAGAAATAGTTTTACTGTCTTCCAAATCTTCTGTTCTCCACTCATTCATCCCTCCTTTCCCACTAACTCCTTGTGGGTACTAATATACTCTCTCCATAGCTTTGTCTTATACAAAATGTCCTATAGTTGGGATTCTGCTGTAGGTTGCCTTTCAATGTGACTGCTTTTGCTTAATAATGTGCATTCAATATTTCTGCACATCTTCTCACATTTTGATAGTGTACTTCTTTTAAGCACTGAATAATATTCCACAATCTGAATGTGTTACAGGTTATCTGCTCATTGAGTGAAAGACATATTGGTTGTTTTCAAATATTGGCAATTATCAATAAAGATACCATAAACACCTGATTGCAAGATTTTTTTGTTGAAATAACTTTTCAGTTAACTTGGATAAATATGGTAGGGTTATGTTCATTTGTATAAGAAAATAACAAACTGTCTTCCAAAGTGGCTATATCCTTTCATATTATAATCAACAGTTAATGAGAGTCCCTGTTGCTCCACATCCTCACCAATGCTTGGTGGTGTTTAGTGTCCTGGATTTTGGCCATTTCAATATTATGTAGTGGTATCTCATTGCTTATTTTTATTTCGTGATGTGGGGCATTGTTCCTATATTTGCTATTTGTATCTCTTTTTTGGTGAGGCATCTGCTCTTTTTTTTTTTTTTTTTTTTTTTTTTTTTTTTTTTTTTTTTTTTTTTTTTTTTTTTTTTTTTTTTGGTTTTTTTTTTTTTTTTTTTTTTTTTTTTTTTTGCCCATTTCTAAAAGTTGAGTAGCTCGTTTTCTCATTGTGGCGTCTGAAGAATTCATTTTATGTTTGGAGTAATAGCTCTTTGTTAGATATATCTTTTGAAAATACTTTCTCCTATTCTGTGATTTGCTTTCTTATTCTCTTAACAGTGTCTTCTGTAGAATCAGAAAATTCAGTTTAAATGAAGTCCAGTTTATCAACTATTTTTTCATAGATCATACCTTTGATAGTTTATCTCAAAAGCATTGTTATACTCAGTCATCCTGACTTTCCTCTGTTACCCACCT
Source organism: Aplodontia rufa (assembly GCA_004027875.1). Classification (NCBI taxonomy): domain Eukaryota; kingdom Metazoa; phylum Chordata; class Mammalia; order Rodentia; family Aplodontiidae; genus Aplodontia; species Aplodontia rufa. Next base: position 37,238 of record PVKS010013943.1, on the reverse strand, counting down.
AGTACTTTTATAATTTTATGTTTTATATTTGTGTTTATGATCCAATCTAAGTTTATCTCTCTGAAGCATGCAAGGCCTCCATCTAGTGTTTTTTTCTTTTTTCTGCATGAGGATGTCTAGTTGTTCCAGTATCATTTGTTGAATAGCTTATCATTTCTCCATTGTATTGCCTTTAATCTTTTGCCAAAGATCAGTTGTGTGCATCTGTTTCTGGGCTATCTTTGCAATCTCAATGATTGATTTGTTTGGTCTTCCACTAATATGCTGTTTTTATTACTTTAGTTATCATATAAGTCTTGAAATTGAGTTATATCAATCCTCTGAGTTTTTTTCTCCTTTAACACTATATTCTGGGTCTCTTGATGTACAGGCAAAATTTAGAACCAGTTTGTTGATAGCCAAAAATAGCTTATTGAGATTGTGATTGCACTGAATCTATAGATTAAATGGGGTAGAGCATATATCTTGATGATATTAAGTCTTCCTATCTATGAACACCAAATATCTTTCTATTGATCTATTTCTTCAGTTCTTTCACCAGAGTTTTAGAATGTTCCTCATATAGCTCTCACACATGTAATGTTATGTTTGTACCTAAGTATTTTAAGTATTATGTTTTTTACATTTCAAATTGTGTTTTGCATATTAATGTTGCAACCTGAAATCTTGCAATAATTGCCTATTAGTTCCAGGGGTTACTATGGTTGATTCTTTCCTGTGAATACAGATAGTTTTATTTTTTCCTTCCTAATACATATACCAATTGTTTACTTTTCTTATTTCATTGCATTAGCTAGAACTTCCAGTGTGATGCTTAACAAGAGTGTCTTATTGTTGATCTTAGTGAGAAAGTATCTAGTTTTTCACCATTAGTACAATCTTACTGCAGGATATTTTATTGCCTTTTTTTCTTTTGTGTGCATGTGTGTAGATATTCTCTATCAAATTGAAGAAGCTCTGTTCCATCCCTAGTTTGCTAAGTGTTTTTTACTCATGAATGGGTATAGGTTTTTGTCAAATGTTTTTATTTTTATTTTTTTCATGTATTGTTATGGTTATGTAATTTTTTCTTCCTTAGCCTATTGATATTGTAGATCATATTATCTGACTTCAAATGAGCAACCAACCTTGTATACCTTGAATAAAACCCACTTAATTCTTTTTTCTTACATTGTTGGATTCAGTTTTCTAATATTTTGAGAATTTTTCATCTAAGCTCTTCTTATTATTCCATCAATTATCTTATAATTTATATTAAGCCAAAACATATTCTATTGTTTAAAGCAAAGAAAATATCACAGATACAGTTTCTTGTATGGAGAGTGCAAGTTGATGAAAACCCTGTAATAGATGAATTAATATTCATCTAGTACTTAATTTAATTCTCATAAGTAATATGGAAGTAAGGACTGCTATTTACATTATTCATATTGGAAACTGATTGTTCCTTTATTCAATTCTCAACACATTTCATCTGTACATAGCATTAGTTGTGGGGAGTAATTTAACTCAGCCCCAAAACCCATCAAGGAAGTAACAGTCAAAACTTCCATCTCATTATAAATTCAAGTCCATTTGACTATACATATAAGGCAGATTTTTTTTAGGCTGATGAATCTCTCTGTCTTTGGAAACAGTGCTGAAATAGGAAAAGAATTTATAATTCTTTAAACAATAAGTGTAAGGTTTTACATGAATTTAATCTTTCTGGAGCTTTAGGCCATCAGTGTAGCAACAGGGCTTCCTAAAAGAAAAATACATGAGAACCATGGTCTTCTCACCCAGCTGACTCTCCCTAGAGGCAAGACTTCTAACATGACTATCACTGGTTCAGTGGCCTGGTCACAAATATTGCCTTCCATGTGCCATCTGTGATTTCCCTTTTCTTCTCATTGGACTCTAGGGAGTATCTCATTGCTTCAAGGATTAACTTTGGGCACCCAACTAGCTGCCATTACATAGGTGACCTTGGGCCCTGTCCATAAGCAAGTTGCCTTTTGGGGTTTTTTCCTTGGTTATAAACAGATACACCAGAGTGGGGCCATAATGTCCAGCCAATATTTTCCAGTCCCTCCTATCCTATTGGGTCATGTGCCATTCCTTTTGGCCAGTACCCAGAGCTTTGTTGTGTGTAAATAGATTTCCCAGAACAATAGGATACAACAATCCGGTTCTGGAACATCTGCCCAAAATCTGTATTTCCGTCTGCTCTTTCAGCCCTCCTGAGCTAGGCCAGAATGGAGATCACCACCACTCCTCTTCCCAAACTCCAGTGCCATTTGAACTCATTGATGCTCTCACCAGGACTGGCATCTGTAACAGGTTCTTCCTTAGCTCTGGTGCTCTTGACCTTTCTGCTGGTCCATTTCGTGTCAAAGCACGGCAAAACATTGTAAGTCTCCCAACATAGGATGCATTGTAAAGTCTACTTCTTTGATACCATTTCTATTCAGAACTTCAAAGAAACAGCTTTGGATGAACTATCCTGACTAAAAGGCAATCTGTATCATGAGCACTTCCTTATTTATTAATAATTTCCAGTGTGGCTCTTTTGATCTTGAGGGATTCTCAGCTTGGACATGCTGTATTTAAATGATTGCATAAACATACTTGATTGATGACGACCATTTACCAATTTAAGACAGTGGCAGACCACCGCAACCTCAAGAATACCTTGATGCCATTGCCTAATTAGTCTAGGATGAGCCTAAGGCTAGACTGTCCATTGTTAGGAGCAACTCATGCAGCTGCACAAACACACCTCACATTCGTTTGTTTCTCTATTCAAACTGGATTCCACTGAGACATGATTTCATTCTTACACTGCTATAGTTTATGGTCATAATAATAATCCTTGTGTAATTCTGAAGCTTACAGGGCTTTGACGGGACCCTGGCCTGGGGAAGTCATCAGGTTTAGTGGAAACAACACTGACCTTCGCACTAGAAACTTTATCTCAATGTCATGGCCACAAGTAATAAAGTTGGTCTGCTCCTCCTCTCTCCCTCAATTTCTCTGCATTCTCTTTGGCAAATTGATGCACATATAACCTATTGAATTAAAGCTAATTTTAGTTCCAGAGCCATTAGGAAATAAGATCCTGCAGGAATTTTAAGTAATTTCATTTCAGCTGATTAAGATATTTAGGTATAATGCATCACATTTTATGCTTGGAAACACGGTCAAAATCAAAAGCACACTGAGTACACTGTGTCCTATGAACTAGAAATTTGATGGTGATATCTATTTAAAATTTTTGATAACTCAGTGAAAAATTCCTTGAGAGACTTTCTAATTCCTTAGTCAGGAGGGAGAGATCAAAAAACTCCCTAGACACCCAAAATACGGAATCCTAGCCATCAAAGACCAGTTTGCACATTTATATTTTCATAATTTTTTTTTAGCTTGGATGTAGACTTTTCTGAGCCTCTTCTTGCCTCCATTTTAATATTATTTTGTCCTATTTGATCTTAATGATTTTTATTCCCTGCATTTCAGGAATTATCTAGCCATATACACCGATTTAATTTCCAGCGAAACCCATGTGACAGGTATTAAAGCCACCCTCAAGAAAGGGATTTAATATCTTTTACATGAGGATAATACATTCAGAGATATACAATCAGACACGTTACACATCTCTGGGCAGCTCACATTTTGTAAGTACTTGCTATGTGCGAGGTGATTCCACTGGTGCTGAACGTAGTCTATTTCAGTTAATCTTGATAATTATCCTAAGAATAGGCAATGTGATTATCCCTTTTAATGGTGAGAAACCTGACACCTTAAAAACGTTAAACAGCTTGCCTGAGATAATGCATCTAGGAAGTTTTGGAATTAGACATCAAGCCAGATTGGTAGGGGGCTCTGACCTGCAATCACTCCTAACCTTATGGAAGTGGGACAAAGTGCAATCACTTAGGGAAGAACACTGGGCAGGATTCCTTGGGATCACGAGGCAGACTTTGCCTACCTCTAACCAGAAGGCTAGGTGCCTGGTGGGACAGCTGTCACATGACAGCACTGTTTGATGAGTGCTGGCCATGAAAGAAAGGAGGAATGTCCCAACACAGAGCCAGCCTGGGTGGCACTGGGATTCAAGGCAAGGGTATGTGCAGAGCCCCAACTCCTACATCTTAAAGCAGTTCCTTCGTTCCCAGGAGCATTCTCTCACCTGTTTCCCTTAAAACAGTGCCCTTGTCACTAGAGTGTAGTGCAGTGAACAGGGCCCTTGCTGTTAGAAAGACCCAAATTCCAAGTTTCTGCCTCATGATTTGCTAATTTTCATCATTTGACTTTCTGAATTTTGATTTTATAGTCTGTGAAGTGCAAATATAAATTAATACCTCCCAAGCATATTATGAGGATAAAAAGTCAACAAAAAGAGGGGCAGGTATGACCTAGTTGCACATGCGCAGTGAGGGGTGCTCACCAGCGCGGTCTCCCTTTTCATCTCTGCTCCCAGGAAAGGCTTTGGCATCTCTCTTCTGTGCTTTGATACAATCAAACTCTAAGCCAGATTTTCTTTCTCCAAAAGATAGGTAAACACCAAGCCTGACCTTTCACTGGCTTCTTCCCTTCAAGAAATTTCAAAATGTCAAAGATTTTGTTTAGGATGTTTACTTGGGGCATGTCTTGGTGCTGCATAATTCAACTCCAGAGCAGGTGATTTCTCTGCTGATTATTCAAGACCTGGGGCCTCTACTCTGTGAGATTCAGGCAGCTGAGCTGCAAGAAATGTCCCGAAAGAAGCAAAATCCGACATCTCTGCCATAACCATTGAAAATGGGAGGGTCCTTGGGTTCTCTCAAATTCCAGTGTGAAGTTTCTGCTTCCCTGGCAAGTAACACCAAGGCTTAGATTTCGTTTGCAAAAGTGCACTGAAGTTACAGTATTTCAGAAGAAACTCCTTCCCATCAGCAAGTAAGCAGCCCCGGTTTTAATCAGTAAGTGCAATTATAGAATCAGAGATGGGACCCCATCAAATCTTTGTCAGGTGCTGGGAAAATATTTAATCATTCCAGTTAGCTGGATATGTTTATTTAGCATTTAGTTCTAAACATTCCATTTAGCTGAATGTTTATTTAGCATTTAGTACTAAACATTCCAGTTAGCTGAATGTTTATTTAGCATTTAGTACTAAGCATTCTAGTTAGCTGAATATTTTTACTTTGCATTTAATTCTTCTACTCTGCCAAAAGACTCACCTCAACATCCCAAGGAGGAACATCAGATGTAGCTTTATACAACTAAAACAATTCTGTTCATTTTAGTTTTTCAGCCAGCTCCTCTACTGCCTCCTCCTTTGCTAGTACACTCTATCTTGATTTCTTCTTTTTCTTCTCTTATTTTTGGGAATTAAAAGTTTGGAGTGGCTAAATATTACTTTTTAATTTTGTTCAGATATCAAATATTTGGTGGGATTAAATAAATTGTATTTAAATATTGAAATTTTAAACTGGCTTAGTTCTGTAAGGTCGATTTTTTTGTCCTAAAAAATACTATGTTTGGGGCTGGAGAGGTGGCTCAGCAGTTACAGTGTTTGCCTGGCATGTGAGAGTATGCGGGTTGAAATCCCAGTACCATGTACACAACTAAGTGTTGCAGCAACAAAAGCCACATGAAAAACTAAAAAACAAAACAAACAAACAAAAAAAACAAAAAACTGATTCTCTCTCACACTTTCCTTCTTTCTTAAAAAAATACTATGCTCCTCCATTATGGAAATCAGTGTAGGCGTGGTGATCAGGGAGTAGGGGAAGAGGGGGAGATTCTGTTCAAGGATCATTTTTAAGCAACTCTGTCAAAACATATGCATGTATGAATGTGAACCAATGAATCCCATCATTATGTAAGATGATGCTGAACCAATAAATAAAAAAAGACTCGGCACCGAATCACCACATGACCCAGCTATTATACCACCCCTTATTTATCCTGAAGAACTCATGCCATCATCTTACAGTGACACCTGCCAACCCATGTTTATAGCCGCACGATTTTTAATAGCAAACTATGGAACCAGGCTAGATGTCCATGAACAGATGAATTGATGAAGAAAATGTGGCATATATACAAAATGAAGTTTTATTCAGCCATAAAGAAAATGAAATTATGCTCTTTTCAGGAAAATGGATGGAACTAGAGGACATTATGTGCAATAAGTCAAACTCAGAAGATCAATGGTCATATGTTTTCTATCATATGTGGAAGCTGGAGGGGAAACAGGAAAATAACGGTGGGGGCAGATCTCATGAAATACAAAGGGAGATCAGGAAAGGAAAGGGATCAGGGGAGGGAGACGGGGAGGTAGGGGAGAAGGCTGGGGAGGAATATTGGCCAAATCATATTGCTATACTGTGTGCATGTGTGAATATGTAACAGAAAATCCCATCATTATGTACAACTATAACGCACCAATCAAAAGTGTGGAAAAATACTACGCTTCTTCAATCTTCACCATATGGATCCTCACTGAATGTCTTCTAGGTGCTGTCCGGGGGATGAAGACCCTTCTGTCACATGGTATCTCCTCTGAAAGTGCTTGTAGCTATGTAGGAAGAAAAGATGCTACTAAAATTATTGATAAAGCAGAACAGAGAAAAGTGATGCAGATACATCTATAGGGAATGAGATTTGTTTTGCTTTGTTTTATTTTGTTTTGCTGGGGAACACACTGATCAACTGGACCCTGAATATTGACTGAAAGTAGTGAAACCAACGCTTTGTGTTTGAAATAAACAGGAGGAACTGCTAATTGCAGTCATCCCTGGTTCAAGCTGTCTAGCTTGTCTAGAGCTCCAGATGCCTAAGGGGGCCTGTTGGGAACTAAGGTAGGACAGGTATATCTGTGGGGTGAAGGATGCAAAGTGTTGGGGACAAGGATAAACCTATCTGCACTGCCGTCTGCATCACCCATGCGTCTGTTCTTCAAACTGATGTCTCTTTGAGGGACTGATTTCAGTGTGATCTATTGCAGCAAGCATACATCAATGCTTAGTGTGAAAAGATGGGGCTGGGGTGGATGGTTAATATCAGAATGAGAAGCAGCAGAGGATATGACCTGGGATGAGAGCCAGGACAGCAGATCTTGCCCTTCCACCCCTGTTCCACCCAAGCTGCTAAAGAGGGGTCAATTTTGCGATGGAAGAAAATCAATATTTAGAAAGAGGGCTACTCACTAATGACCTTAGGATTTTTTTTCTTGCAAAAGGCCAATATGTTTTATTGACAAAACACAAACTTCTTATTAACAATCTGAAGTGAAAAATACTGAAAATATTTTATCTTTTGAATGGTGCTCCACATTCAAGGTACTGAAAAACACCTCCCCACTTTTAAAAAAAAAGCTTTTTTTATTGATAGACCATTAATACTGATCAAATACACCAGAGATCAAATTTATGGGTAAAACTCAATGTATTTTAGTGAAATAGCCATTTTCATGAACCAGGGAATATTGGGGTATTTATTTCTTTTAAAGAATACTATATAATGGAGAAACTAATAGTACCCTTTATTTAGAAAGTTATTCCACTTATAATTTTTAAAAATTTATACTAGTTTTCTTTTCAATTGCTACTCAGTGAAGGAAATTAAACTTACAGGTAAATTCAGTTTCATTGTTTACATAGATGAATAAGTTGGCTGTATTCATATGGTTCCTCTGCTATGAAAAGGTAAGCATTTCTCTTACAAAGCAAAAAATCAATGGCTACATGACTCAGTTCTATGTATAGGAAAACACTGAATGAGGTTGCTTTCACATATCAGTAATAGAGAAAAACATTGAACTATTAGATTATGTTTTGAAGGGGAATCAAATAAATTATTTACTAATAGGAATAAATATGCTTTCTTGTGGTTGAGAGCAAAATCACTACTATGTACTCAATTAATGTTCATGTGCCTTAGAAGTACTCCCTCAAGTTAAATATTTTATCAAGGTTAATTGAAAATTTAACCTAAAAAAGTAGTAGTCTATGTAAATAAATAGGAAAGACCTTTTACTGTTGTGGTAATACTAAGAAAATCCAAGACAAATGATCCAAGACAAATGATTATCTAAAAGACAATCATGAAGTGATAGACAAAAGGAAGCTTAAGTGAATAGTTTTCCAAAGAGAGAAGCAGGGAAGTAGGGAGCTGGGGCAGGCTCCTGGGGCTTCAGGTGAGGCTGGGGCAGGGGGCAGAGGAGAGGTCTGCCAGTGGTGCTGTCTTGTTGACTGCCAGCTGAATGGCAGGTGGAGGTGGATGCTGGCAAGATGAATTGGAACCCAGGGAACCTTGAACACAGCAGTCTCTTGGGTTGCCTGAAAATTCTCCCTGCACCCCTCTAAGTGTTATTCAGAGGGCAGTGAAGGCAAAGACTGAGAAGCAAAATGAATTTATCAGTCTGGCATATTCTCGCAGGTCTGGAACTGAGGACTCGCCTACCTACGCTAAGTTTAAGTGTGAATCTGAGTCCACCTCCTCCTGGATCCCAGACTTCCTCCACCACGTGATGCTCTGGACATGGGGATCATGCGGAAGAGAGATAAGTTTAATCTAGCTCCAGATCAAGTTGAATATGGCGAAATTCAAATGGCAACCTCCTTATCTCAGCTACTAGAAGAGGAAAGTATATTCTCTAGAAGATGAAACAAAACAACCAACCAATGACCTCCCGCCAACTTTACTAGTCTTCAAGGTCTACCGTTTTTCAGCATAATGTCTCCTATAATTTTTTTTTAATTATGAGATGTAAGGAAAAAAACACAAGAAAATGAACCTACAGTTAAGATCCTCTCCGATTTCAGCCCCATAGGACACTCCTCAAAGCCACCTGCTGCCTCCTGCTGCTGAGCATGAGTGGCTGTGGCCTCTTCTGTTCCCACCCCTCGCTTCTGGGCTAAGCTCTGCCATACTCGCTCACACATGTTCCTTCCAGTGCTTTTCTGTTTAAATTCCTCTTCTAGTGTGATATTCTTTTTATCTTTATTCATTTAATGCCATTTTTCTACAAGGTCCAGAAGGAAGTAGAAATGAATGTATGTGTTCAATTTTCTATGTTTAATTCCAAATCACTATTTTAGTGGTTATATCTAAGCCACCAGTGAACTCTAGGGTTGTCTTATTATCTCAGTTAAATTACAAACATATAAAATTAATACATTTATATGTAATATACATTGATTTATTAATACATAGAATTCATGATGGATCTAAAGCTCAAGGTTATACCAAGGTGAAAGCTGTCTTTGATATGTTCTTGCCACTTAGAATTCACAGCTTCAGTATGGCTTTGGGGAGTCCTCCTCTCCCTGACTCTCATTCTCTCTTCCTCTCCTTCTCTTTCTGCCAGCATTTTAAAGTGTTTTCAGTGGGAGGAATTTTTAGGGTCTTTAATATGCCACACTGCCAGCAACAGTAGTAGCTTTGAGTTCTTCTTTAGTAAGAAAGCTTGAAAGCATGACTGTGTAATATCTGGGTCCCTGTTGAGGTCCTATCACTTAGCATCACCAGGGCTAAACCTTCCCCAGCACCTTGTCAATGAAACTGGGATGTGGAAACCGAGGCCTGCACCTTCTGATGACAACAGATGTTGTGTGCCTCTCCTATAAGACCCAGCTGTCATCTTTAAAGGGCAGCTGATTTAAGAGATAATGCTTCGGGTCAGGCAGATATAGAATTAATTTTTGATTTCCCACTTTTTTACAGAGTAAATCTTCTCATGTTATTTCATCCCTCTGAGCTTTTAACTTTATCTATAACATGGATACAATCATGCCTGCCTCATTGTTCCCATGAGGATTCCTTGAACTCTACACTGTCTCCTTTTTTTTTATTAAGAAATTTATTTGTTGAACAATCAAACATGCTTCTAACAAAAATATAATATATATATATAATATATATATATATGAACATTAGATTTACCTCCCAAGTCCCCCCCCCAATTATCCATCCTTATTCCCTCCTTCCCAAAACATCTCTACAAATGCCTTAGGTTGTATGTCATTACAACTTTTCTGAATTTAAATCATGAGAATTGTCCTCCTTTCTTCATGGCCAGGGTCGAGCTCCAGCCTCCACAGATGAGTGGAGACATTCGACCCTTGGTTCTCTGGGTTATGCTGATTTTACTCAGCATAATTTCTTCCATAGCCGTCCATTTACCTTCAAATGATGCAAAATCATTCTTTCTAATTGCTGAGTAAAACTCCATGGTATATATGTACCACAGTTTTTGGATCCATTCATCCAGTGAGGGGCATCTGGTTTGTTTCTATAATCTAGCTATTGTAAATTGAGCTGCTATGAATATTAATTTTGCTGTGTCACTGTAGTGTGCTGATTCTAAATCCCCTGGAAAAGTACCCAGGAGAGGAATAGCAGGATCATATGGTGGGCTCATCCCTAGTTTTTTGAGGATCCACACTGCTTTCCAGAGGGTCTGTACAAGTTTGCAGTTCCACCAACATCTGTACTATCTCCTTAATGTGGCTGTGAACCTAGAATTCATCTAGAAAATGAAGGCTTAAAAAATAAAATTTAAAGTCTTAATAAATAGAAAATTACACGCTCTACAGTAACCTACACAAAACAGTCACTCAGACTTCTAGAAGAGTCATCCTGTCATCCTGTCATTCTGTCACTGGTTGTGTCTCCAATGTGTCTCTGAATGTATGTGAGTGGCAGGTCATGTGACAAAGAGATTGTCCATAGTTTTCTTGCTTAAGAGGGAATATTCTGGCGCTGGAGCCGTAGCTCAACAATTACGGCATTTGCCTTTATGCATGCGTGAGTACACAGGTTTGAACCCCAGCACCATGTACACAATGAAGTGTGAGCAACGAAAGCCACATGAAAAACTAAATAAAATTGATCCTGTTTTTTTAATCTCTTTCATACGTCCCTCTCTCTTAAAAGAAAAAAGAGGGAATATTCTGTATCCTTGATTAAAAATTAGATTTATGGCTTTATGTAGAAGTAATCCTTCATAATCTTTAGATTCTCATGAAATCTCTGAGGGAATTTCTATAGTGTTTGACACAATTGTTTTCTAAAACCTCCTGAGATTAAATTGCACCTGATTGTGGGATGTCTTATATGTGTGGTGGCCTCATCATGGGTTATAAGGCCTTGATTAGATGATAGTTGGCTATAGGATTTGCCACGTGGTTTAACTTTTTAAAGAGAATGTTTTTTTTTTTTACCCCATTTGGAAAAATGGTAATGGGAATGAGAGAACATTTGCTACTTTCTAGTATACTTATTATCCTTAAGTCCTGAGCTGCAGTGATGTGGATAAATAATTTAGTGGTACAATAACTCCTTCCATATCAAAAATTGTGCAGTGATTTCCAAGGGTATCTCAATGCCGCGTATCTAGATCAACACGACCAAGGAAATAGCACACTACATCTGCATGTTGATGGGACAAATCTCTACTGTTGCCGTACCTTCCGGAGGAGGAGGGGGGAGTGTCTGAATTAAACATAAACAAGGGAATTTGGCCATGTCTTCCTCAGGAAATTGCTTTTTCATCCCTTATTTTAAATAACAATCAATTTTAGTTCATCGAAAGAATTCTTCAGTTGAAGTCAGAACTGGGCTTGTGGCATATTGGGTCTTAGGGGAAGTTTCATGCTAAAGCTATAGATGTGAGAATTTCATTTACTCTGCAACCACAGAGTCTGATTATCTCTGTATCAGCCGTGCACTGAGCTCCCCAGTTATGGGTTGTATTGAATTAGATCCATTCATGGGGCTAAAGAAGGGAGCGTGAAGGGAAAGGAGGAGGTGAGAGTCAAATCCTGAGCAGTCGCCTGCAGATGTGCACAATTCCACCTTGAAGATGACGTTTCTTGATTCAGGTAAAGCAGGCATTTTCAGTATTTCTTACAGTTTATAAGGGACTAGAGAAATTCTTCCTATGGCCTCCTGTGCCCGGGGAAGCTTCTGCCAGTCTACAGTTGTGCCCTTTGTGGTTCTACCCAGAACTCTACAGGAAAGGGCCTCCTGGGGACACAGGCCACCTCTGGCAAAGTCTCAATTGGACTTAAACAGTGATAACATGCTGGAGGCTCAGGCACTTATTTAAGTGAACATTTTCAGAGTGATGGAAGCAACTTGAGAATTGAGACTTTCACTTTTGCCAGCAGGGAAAAGTCTTCCTGTTTCGGTCCCTCAGTGGGTGTCTCACGAAGGATTGCAGATCTTCCTTGAACTTTTAATTCCCTCTTCCCCCTGTAGCTCCTCAGTCCTTCTTCACCTGCTTTCCCAACTACTTCACTAAGGAGCATCTCTCCTCCCACCAGAGGAATTTGTCAGAACACTGTGTGTCCTTTGAGATCTTGAGCGTACATGTCCTCATGTGCCAGCAGAGATGTGAATGGAGGCTTTTGTCTGCCCAGGTGGGGTGGGCTCTGTAATACACAGTCCTCAGTTCCATTGCCTCACCTGGGGAAGATAACAGGGATTTCAAATCACATCTAGATTCTCTTGGGGAGATGTTGGACTGGTTTTCTTGCACTTTACCTAAAAGCAATGCATTTTATTTGGTGGAAGATTCTTGTTCTCCAGTAGACAATAGCTTTGTTAGCACAAAGATGACATGTTCATTCTCAATGGGATTCTGACCATGAACTTGGTGTTAATTATGCCAAGGAACACTTCACTCCTTCTGAACTCGTAATAACAAAAGGGCCTTCTCATTGCACTACAGTGGCTCCTTTCAGCCATCGCAGGTGGTGATACTTGCTCCAGGTAACATTTTTTTTTCTAATCCAATTTCTTTTCTGGAAGGAGTGGGAGCACTCCATTTATCCCATCCCAGGTGCATCACTAGGAAACGACTTTGGGAGCCTTCCCCTTTTTATTGGTCCATGCGTTTTGTTCTCTTAGCCAGTGGCTGGAGAAGGCACCCTTCCCTTTGTCAGGAGAAGGGGCTGAAGGGGACTATTAGTAGAGAACTGCTGTGACAATGTAGGACACAGCACACTGAAGCACAGGAAGCCCAGATATTCTTTTCTTAAATATCCTTTTCCCACTAAATGCAACTGGGGGTTTTTTGAGAAGGCTGATGCTGGGGCAGTGGGAGAACCAAATGAGCAAGGAACATTTCATGTTAGAAAGTAACGCAGTGCCCAAAAGTGGAGGGAGACATGTCAGGAGGAAACAAAAGACAACTTCAATATACTTCTGGCCCAATAAGAGACAATTTGACAATGAAAATTAATGGAGACAATGGACTAGAGCTATTGGTAGTCCTAACACAATACTATCAAACTGGAATAGAATGGTGGAGATAAAAATCATTATTTGATCATCCTTTGAAGAGCCACAATCCAGTATTGGAGTAGAAGTTGGGTAGCAGCACAAGTGCGCCCAACCTCAGCTTGAGGATGCCAGTTCTTTTTTTTTTTTTTTTTAAAGAGAGAAGGACAGTGAGAGAGACAGAGAGAATCAATTTTTTTTTTAAAGAAAGAGGGACAGTGAGAGAGAGAGAGGGGAGAGAGAGAAACAACTTTATTTAGTTTTTCACGTGGCCTTTGTTGCTACAACACTCAGTTGTGTATGTGGTGCTGGGGCTTGAACTCGGGTCCTCGTGCATGCTAGGCAAACACCGTAACTGCTGAGTCACCGCTCCAGCCCCTGAGAATCAATTTTTATTGAGTTTTTTCATAGGGCTTTCATTGCAATGACACTTAGCTGTGTACATGGGTACTGGGGTTTGAACATGAGTATTTGCGCATGCCAAGCAAGCGCCATAACCACCAAGCCACCACTCCAGCCCCTGGATGCCAGTTCTTAATGGTGTTACCACTGGTGACAATTCATTTTTCCTGAGCTCAAGTTTCATCTCTTAGGATAATGGACATAGACATCTTTACCTCCTTTACTTCACATAGTGGTGGTATGGAACCATTTAGAAAGTACATGTGAAAAATTATGGAACCTGACAGCAAGCTCCAAGTATTTACTTTTATTATTCATCGTGATCTCATGGATAAAATCTACTGAGAACTTTGCTTCGACCAATTCTTTACTTCCCACAGTTGCATATGTATATTTAAAGAAGCAATATAGCTAAGAAAGAGTGAAAACAGGAAAACATTTATTTTTTAACTATAAAAAATTTGGCTTAGAGCTCTGTTCCTAGACCAGCAAGTTATGAAAAATTCCTATTGTGATTAAGCGTTGTGGAGGAAGTATTGCTGGATGGTTTCATCCTCTGAGCTGAATTAAAATACTACATTTTGTGTGTGTGTGTGTGTAGCAGAGGAAGGAGCTATGTTATGAGGGGACTGGATGGCCTCTCTTCAGATTCAGAAGTATGAAATGGGTGTGGGAAGGTGTAGGTAATGAAGAGGCAATATTCCAGGGTTGGGCCTCTGAAAAGCGCATTTACAAACTTAAGTTCCGCAAATTTAGGTAGCAGTTCTTGATCAAGGGTGCAGTTATTTTTATAGTTAGTTTTGAGATGGAACTGGATTTGCATCAGAGGGTCTGAAAAATATTTGAGCTAGAAAACTCGGATATCTGTATTGATGTCTTGGGTCCCCTTTTTCCTGGATTTGTTCTGTCATGACAGCATTCCAAATGCTATGAGTCTGGAAGCCTTTCTGTCTGGCATGTGTGTGTGGTAGGGTGGGAGCAGCAGCACTGAGAAAATAGACAGTTTTGAGCTGGGTGTGATGGTGCACAACAGTAATCCCAGTGACTTGGGAGGCTGAGGCTGGAGGATGAGAAGTTCAAAGCTAGCCTCTCAAAATAAAAAAAAAAGTGCTTGAGATGGGGCTCAGTGGCTAGGCACTTCTGGGTTCAAACCCCAGTGCAAATAAATAAATAAATAAACACATGTATGCATACATACGTAAACAAAAACGAAAGAAAATTGACAATTTTGGATCAGCTAGACAATTATTAGTAATAAGCTTCTATCTTTTTCTAAAGTCGTTCCATTATTCTATCACCTAAAAGATTTTCTTGGATCCACATATCAAACTCAATGCACCATCTTCTATACCAGTCCTCCATCCATGCATGCTCTAGCTAATGAATGGCTCTTTCCACTGAATGGAACTATCGTCCACCAAGGTGGTTGCCAGCTCAGGCACTTGAGGGGTAATCATTCACAATGGCAGGGCTAGAAGGGTTTGGGGAATGAGGTTTCTTTGTGATATCTTTATTTTAAACAGCCTAAGGTGTTTGATCTTCAACTAGCCCTATACATGCCCTTCTCTCTTTCACAAAGTCCCTTTGATCAGTAATGTGTTTCTTTTCTTATTAAAATCACACCCAACCCATCTTTCAGGACCATGGTCAACTCTGGGTTTTCCATACCTTCCCTATGATTTTTGTATAGTAGCTGGAAATGGTTTTTCTTGCACTGAATTGCTACCATTGTTTTGGAGCGGTCTTAAGGTACTATTTTCTTCCTGTATCTTTTTCTACTCAATAATTTTCCCTACTGAACTGTAAAGCTCCCTGAAGATAGGTTCCATGTCTGCCATATCTTTGTATTATGCTATTCCATTTTCCACTTAGTAGAAACTTCATAAACATTTTATGGATAAATATAAGCACCATCTGGATAAAATGTGTCACTGTGAGTAACTATGAGGTTAGAGATTGTGGAAGTACCTGAAAGGACCATCTGCTTTTTGGATTTGTTTAGATTGGTAATATTAAGTTTGATACTAACTATCTTATATCACCATTAAATTTTAAGTTAAGATAAAATGAAATAAAACTTTAGTTCCTCCATGTCACTTTCCACATTTGAAGTTCTTGGTGGCCACATGTGTTTAGTTGCTATAACACTGGACAACCAGGCTGAGGACATTTCCATCATCACCGAGAACTCCGCTGGCCTAGTGCATGGTGATTCCAAGTTTCCAAATCTTAGTTCCTGAGCGAGCAAATGCTTGCTTTCATCTGCTTTAATCTCCGTACTTGTTTTTCCTGCACACTGTTGTCTGGTAGTTTCTTTTGCTCTCTCCTGACATCTAAGTTGGTATTCCTGGACAAGGAAAGGAAAGTCTCCCACTGATTGTGTGGATCTACTAATATTATCTAGTTACTTATTCATTTATTTATAGGCACCTTTACTGAGGCATAATTCATGTGCCATGAAATTCGTCCATTCTGACTGCATAATTCAAAGAATTTTAGTAAACTTATAAAAGTGCACAGCCTGTGCCACAATTTAATTTCAGAACATTTCTACCAACCCCCAAAGATCCCATTTGTTCCTTTTCAGTCACTCATCATTGACATCTCTGTCCCAGACGACCACTAATTTATTTTCTGTTTCTGCAGATTGGTTTTCTGGACATTTTATATAAATGATGTTGCACAACATAGGTTTTCTGTCTGGCTTTTTAAAATTAGCACAGTACTTTCTGGGAGTTGTTCATGTTGCAGGGTGTATCAGGATTTCATTTTTTTATGCAGATAAATAATAATCCTTGTTTTAATATACTTCATTTTGTCCATTAACCCATAGATGGACAGTTGGGTTATTTCTATTTTTTGACCATTATGAGTAATTCTGCAATGAATACTTGAATAACCTGTCTTTGTGTGAACGTAGTTTAAATTCTCTTGGGTACACCCATAAAAGTATAACTATTGGACCATGTTGTAAACTTGCAGTTAGGATTTGAAGAAACTGACAAACTTTTCCAAAGTTGATGTGCCATTTTATAGTTCAACCCGCAAGAATGATGCTCCCGTTTTTCCACATCTTCCCATATTCTCCTACATCTTTGCCCATGCTTGTTGCTGTCTTTTTGACCACTACTATAACTATAACTCATTGTTTTGAACTTCTGAAGCTTTTAATTTTGATGAAATGCAATTTGAATTAAACTTACTTTTGCTCTTGGGATAGGAAATTATGTGACTTGCTGGTAAAACTGACTAGGCCACCAAAATATTAAAATTGATCTCTTTTGTCATTTTAAATACATTTTGCTTATTCAAACAAAATTGTTCAATAAAAGTGAAACGTGCTGTCTGCCTTGGGAAAGCCAGTTTCATTAATATTCAAAATGCCACTCCAGGTGTAGCATATTCTTTGTGTAAGGTTTTTCGTTTTCAATATGTGTATCTTGACATTTCTGTGTATTTTCACTCTTCACAATCACTTCCTCTATAAGTCTGAGAAGTTGATCAGTATTACCACAGTTCACTCTGTCCCAAAATTTACTATTTCTTTGATTTTCCCCTCCTGTTTTTGAGATAGGAAGAAACTGCATCTCAATATATATATATATATATATATATATAAATATATATATATATATATTTATATATTATAATATATATATTTATATATTATAATATATATATTTATATATTATCTAAAGCACTTTGAATATTTTGTGTTAGTTAGCCAGTAACTTTAACTTCTTTGGGGGTTAGATGACCTGGGTTTACTTTATACCAACATTTTCTCAGATTCTAAAAGGGGCACAATGATTTAAATGAATCAGAACACTTTAGTTAAAATAATCATTAACACATTATTTCTTTACTTGTCATGTCTAGGCACAGTGACACATATTTGTATAAAATTGTTTATTAAACTCAATTTAACTGTTAAGTAGAATACAAAAACCCAGAGCTTGGAAGTGCCACAGATCTGCATATTTCATGTCTTAATCTATTTGGAGCCTGGGAAGAAAAAATGCTTATTTCATGATAGGTTCATTCGAATGTATTGCTCAGTTAATATCCCAGTTTTTTTTTTTAATCTAAAATTTCAAATAACTATTCCAAGGGTACCAGGACCTTTTGTGAAAAAATGCCAAGCATTTTCCCTAATATTTAAAAGCTACATACTCAGGTCTTTTGTGATAACCATTATAAAATAATTACACAATATTACAGAATAATTAAATAGTATAGACCTGAAATGTTTGTCTCATTGTGGAATTTTTAAAAATCATTTTGTAAATGTGTTGCAATGAGAGTGAAGAAAAATAGATGCTAACAGCATTAATAGACTTATTTTTAGAATCTTTGGAGATTAATGCTGATGGCCTCATCAATCTTGCCTGAATGTCCTTGGCATTTACGGTTTTCACTGATGGGGGTATTTATAACTGTCTTTATAGCCAGACCTGCTCTCACATCACAAGTACTAGGAATTATTCTTTCAGAAAATGATGTAAGAACTGAAGCATAATTTCAAATATATAAATTAAAATTTATTTTTCATGCATGGATGATCATTTTATTTTGAATATGAAATTAAGAAATTAGCAAAATCTTGAAATGTGACTAAGAAATTCCTGCCCTTCGAAGACTACTCAAAAGAGGAGATTGGGATTTACCTTTTCAGTCTGAAGGCCTTTCCTCAAATAAGGCTCTTTAAACCATTTCTTCTTACTGAGCATAATGGTCCATTTTGTCTTCCTTTGCCATTTCTTCTTGTCGCTGTCAGTACCCTGAGTTATAATAAGTGCCGGAGTCTATGTCTCAATTCAAATAATGGTTTAAAGCTTCTACCGTGATCTATGGACCTTGCCTCAGGAAAATAAAGCAAATAGGAGGGAGAATGTGGGCACAATTCAAGCCAAACCTGCTGGAATTTTCCACATCCTTTTGTCCCTGAAACAGACCCACTGGGTCTTGCTGGAAAATGATACTTTTCAGTAATTTAATTTTGTCTTCTAAATACATATTTCTTATCTCAAAACTCCTTTTGTAATTATTACTGGCCAAAAAAATCTATACCTCTCCCCAGTTAGAGCTGAGCATTAAAGTTCTGGGAAACTGGACTAAATAAATCAGAATAAATTTTAAAAATAAAATTCATTTGGCTTTGCAGTCCACCTCTCTTATTAAGGACACTGGTGATCCTCTTTGCTGTGTAGAGATGGTGTTGTTTCGTATTATAATGGTGGTGCTGTGTTTCATATTTGGCCAACTGGCTTTCTTCTTGCTGGATCTATTTATGGTAGTATGAATAAGTGCTAAATTAAATAGAATAAAAATTTGGGCCCAATGAACATAAAACAATGTTTTAGAATATATTTTGGCTAACAGAATTATCTTCCTAAAATGAATTATAATTGATTATCTTTTCCCTTATTCCCATACTCATCTTGGTAGTTGTTAGTGATAATTCCTAAATATTTCCAGTTCTCAATTCAAAGTAGTGTTGCTCCTCTTGGATCTTGTGGATGTATTGGACCATTTAATTATTTCTGTCCAGTGAGATACAAGCAGGAAAAATGTGTGTCCTATCTGGGTTGTGATTTTTCTTGCTTGTGCAAGACTCTCCAAATCTCTGGTTTTTTCCCTAGCTTGATGATCAGCAGTTTTTGAGAGTGACTTTCTTAGAGCTTGCAATGAGCAAAAGCCTTCATGTCCCACCATAAGACATTTCACATAAATTAAATTGTTCCTGTTCTGAAATGCTAAAATTTTGGGCTTGTTTGTTATTGTAGCTTAACCAAGCTTATCCTGATTTTTTTTTTTTTTTTTTTTTTTTTACTCCCTCACCACTTACCAAATGAAATTCAGTGGATACAAGATGAACTATACACTCTCAGGCATTCAAGACTCTCTTAAATATGGATTCATTCTACTTTTTATTTCCATAGGTTGATTCATGCACTTTGCATTCCAGTAGATTTGGACTATATATCATCCCTATAAATCTCTAAGAGTGAGTCTTTCTTAAGGGTCTTATTGCATTTAGTGATGTGCAAATTTTCTCATTTTGAATTCCTTTTATTATTTTATTGATGTTGTCATTGTTTGTGATCTTTCTTGTTTACATTGTACAGTGCTTTTCTGTGAAACTCTTATTCACTTTACAAATAACTAATGTGTGAGTGTAATGGTAGGCTCTGTGACTTATTTATATCTGTATTCTTATAGAATTTAGCTTTGTTTCTGGTTTATAGGAAGTTGCTCAATGAGTATTTGTCTTCTTGATTTGCTTTGCACTTAAAGATATAACTTGGTAAAACCAATAGGTTTTTATTTTTCTGAATTCTGTCTTTCCTCAATCAAAAGTAATATGATTCATCATCATAATAAACTGAAAGACATTTATGAATTAACAAGTTTCCTTCTGATTAAATTTATTTTGCTATTTAGTCAATCCATCCATCCACCCATCTATCCACCCATCCATCATCCATTACAATTTTCTAAATCACCTATTAGCAATAATATAAACATAGCATATTTCCTAGCATATTTTTGTGTTAAACATGTACATTAGGACTTACAAGCGTGACTTACTGCCGCATTTTGACCAATTCCCAGTGGTATACCCAAGAAAAATATACTTTAAAGCTTTTGTGTTTTATGTTCTTCTGGCATTTGAATATACTATATTTTGACACAATATTTGCTTATTTAGTAATGAATTGATAAAGTAGCTTCAACATTATTTTTTAATTTCCTGATGTGGATTTTATCCATTACAACAGTTTGAGATAAATTTCCCCATTCCCATTTACTTATAGCAAAGTAATTCTAGTCCTTCTTTTAGCTAAATTTATATTTTAATATCATTAAATTTTTGCTTCTTGTTTAATCAATTGACGGCATGTCTTGGTTGCCCACTTGGAGAAAGGAGGATCTGAGGAGCCTTTGTCCCTTCTCTCTGCTTATACCAAACCACTTTTCTTACCTTTGCCTTTACTTTTAAATTTTCAATCTTTTTATAATTCACTGTAACCTTGAAAAATTCTTGTGCTTTTTCCAGGGGCATCATCTAAATGTATAAAATCAATAAAGTGCATTTATCTGATTGACTAAGTAAAACTATTCACTTCAGAGCCTGAATCCAATGACTTAATCTGCTTTTTGCATAGCAGGTTTTTTTTTCTCCCTGCCATTTCAAATTGCATTTAAAAAGTGTCCAATATTTTCTGCCTTTATGACAGCATTGCAGTTTGCAAACGTCTCAGTAAAACTCGAATCTAGGAACTCCTTGCTTGAGAAGAGGTCTCGCTTCTGACTTTGTTATTCCCACCCCAGGCTTCCCTGGCTCCATTCTTGGCCTGCCTTCTCTTTATTGCTCTGCAGGATTGGATTCTGAATCTCATTCTTCTTTTAGTTGGATTATCCCCTCATTTTCCTGGAGCACACATTTAGGCCAAATCCTAACAAGAGGTCTGTGAATGGAGAATTTTCTGAACCAGTTTGTGTCTGAAAACATTTTTATTCTGAACTTACTGTTCATTCAGATGTTGCCTGGGATAAAATTCTGGGTCAAAGTTACTTTTCTTTGAGGATGTGAAGATGCTGCGGGTGCTAAAAGGTGCCAGCAGAGTGATCCCTCTCTTATGTGAGCTGTTTGCTTTTCTTTCCATGCCCTTCTCTACCGGTTCCACCCCATGCCACATTTTAGGATCTTGGTGTTCCAAATTTTATAAGCATTTCTAGGTATAAAAACTTTATTAAAAAAAAAAAACTCTTGGGTAATCATTAGTGTGCCCTTTTCATTTGTATCCTTTATCTATGCAAATTCTATTTTTTAAATCCTGTTGAGACAGATTAGGAGAGACAGTGAAATGGCTGGTAGTCAGGACAGAGGGCCCCTTCCAAGAGCTAGCTGGTACAGGCAGAGAGTGATTGACAGGGCTTGCTCAGGGCCTTCAAATGCAAAAAGACCTTGAGGCTCACCTTAGTCCCAACTAAGATGGGGGTGGTCACAGGTAAGCTCAAGGCCTTCAAATGCAAAAAGACCATGGGGCTCACCTTAGTCCCAACTAAGATGGAGGTGGTCTCAGGCAAGCTCAGGGCCTTCAAATGCAAAAAGACCTTGAGGCTCACCTTTGTGCCAACTAAGATGGGGGTGGTCACAGGCCAGCTCAGGGCCTTCAAATGCAAAAAGACCTTGAGGCTCACCTTTGTCCCAACTAAGATGGGGGTGGTCCCAGGTGGGTACTAGGAAGTATTTGTCACCTTTTGTTTTAACCAATGGTGTTCCTGACCAGTTTCAATGCCTGCTTTACATAGATTTTAACCAATGGAGTTGATGCATTTCTCAATATCTGCTTTACATGAATGTTAACTATGGTCATACCCAAAATCAATATAAACACCCCTCCCAACATACTGAGGTGAGATCCTGCTTCCAGGTGCCCCTCCGCCTTGCTCTTCTTCCTAAATAAATCCTACTCCTTTTACTCCTCCTTCCTTGGTTGTCTGTGGATTTTATTCTTCAAATTCTCAAGACAAGGACCCAGAAGATCGGCACCAAATTCCCAAGGTGTTTCCACACCGAAAGCTGCAATGTGCCACGGGAATCCCAGCTCTTAGCTGGGTAGCTGCTAAGGAGTTTGGGCTGCAGAGACCTGAGGGACCTGCAACATGCCCAACTTCTCAGTTCTAACTGAGAAGAGCTGCAAACACTGAGAACGGCTACCTCGGCTGCTGAGTTCTGTAGGCAGGGCCTCTCCATTCACCAGCGGGAGCAGACAATCCGGCCTCATCCCCAAAACCCCGCATCACTGTTTCTCTGTTTTGCTCTTCTCAAGCATCCACACTCTCGAGTTAAACCTCTTTTTGTTTTTACTTGTATTGGTCTCTTCGTTGTTCCTTTGAGATTTCTTGCCTTCTTTACATATACATGCTTCTGTGGGATGCTTTTCACTTGGCAAACAGTTTATATTTTAAATTAAATTTTTTCTTTTTCTTGTTGCTTTTTTATTATAGCAATCTGTCATCACTTTCTCATTTTATGGACCCAGTGACTTTTGAAATGTATGTGTGGTGGATGTTCTAATGTGCCAGCCAGATCTCCAACAGGGAGGCCTGTACTCCACCAAGCCCTGCTGTTCAGAGTGCTGATTGCTAAGTCTCCCCTTGGGAATTTTACAAGTTCCCTCCATGTGTCACCTGAGTCTGATAACAATATGGGTAGGATGGGCTTGGGTTGGGGATGCATGAAGAGCTGGCCTCTTATTTGATTCTACAACCCCACTGCTGAGCACCCCATACGGTCCCGCAGGGGTCTGTTTCAACCACATCACCTGTCAACTTCCTGCTCCTCAGTTCTGCTCCCCATATAGTCTTTTACTTCTTTCATTTTGGAGCACATAAATCCTTCTGTCAGAGTCTGTTTCCCTTGGAGCCTGCCCTAAGACATTCTGGGAGGCTACTCATTTGACTTCTGTTTTTGCTTTTGTTTTTTAGAGATTTTTCTTTTGTCTTTAGGCAAACATCTGGCTGTATTTTATATTTATGGGGTGTAAGAATGTGGGTGAAGATGCAGCCAACCCCTTACAGCTGCATTTACCCATTCTTTCCAGTCCTCCTTTCCTCTCCTGCTCTTAATTGTCATGTCCATCTGCCCCCTAGGAGAATGTCCTGTAGGAAACCCAGTGTTGCTGACGTATTCTCTGCAGGTCCTCTATGACTGTGCCTTCACTTGTGCTACTCTGTGCTATCCAGTCACTAAGCTTAACCCGCCTTCCGTGTTCCAGACACACATTATCATACTCTCTGTGTTGGGGCTCCCCTTCCCTTCTTTATTTAGTTGTAGTGTTGAGTTGTATCTTTTTGTTCCTTTACCTTGTGTTAGTGTGATCCCAAGAGAAACAGCATGTCAGTTTTCTCTCACTGAAGCCTGGAATCTTCTTTTGACATTTGTTTGGCTTTTACTAGGATAGTTAGATTATTGATTAACCAGTGAGTTGGAGTTCAAATTTTTAAGATGGTATTAATATCTCAACTTTTCCAAATTGCATGGCAATTGTCTGGGAAAGCTACCAGATGTAAACAAAATTATTTGATATCTTCTATATGGGGATTGCTTTAGTCAGCTTTTCGCTGCTGTGACTAAACGATTTGACAAAAACAATTTTAGGAGGAAAAGTTTACTTCAGTTTATGGTTTCAGAGGTATCAAGCCATGGAAGGCTGGCTCCATTCTCCAGGCTCAAGGGGAGACCATCATGGTGGCAGGAATGGCTCCAGGAAGCAGAGAGCTCAGGGTGTCACATGGGGAAGCAGAGATGAGAGAGAAATTCCACACCAGATACGGAACATGTACCCCAAAGGCTGCTTCAGCCACACCCTACCAGGCTACAGTTGCCAGTTGATCTCCATGAGGAGATCAATTTGCTGATTGGATTAAGGATTTTGTAACCCAATCTTTTCACCTCAGCCTTCCTGAATTGTCACACGTGAGCTTTTGGGGGGACACATCACATTCAAGCCGTAACTGGGATTTGGGACCAAATGCAATTATGGCAGTCAACCGTGCTTCTGATAATTATATAGTCAAATAGTGACTGTGTCCCTTGAATAAGGTGCTATGGATAAGTGAAAAATAAAATAAATAAATAAATATATTGTCTGAACTCAAAGTATGGTGGAGGTAGCAAAAATAACAGAGGAGATTTTATCAAAGAATGGCAAATGATAGCTAATAATATTAGCAAGTATAGAGCTAAAATTGATTGAATGCTGACAGTGCTGGGCTTTCTATAAATGCTTTATATATACTAGCTAATTAATAGTCAATATAAATTTATAGAATGGATCTCTTCTCCAGTTTGCAGATAACAGCATGTGGGAACTTGCCCAGGGGCTAGATCTGTAAGTGGTGAAGCCAGGGTTCAAGTCTAGGAAATCTGGACAGATTCTGAGCATTGAGCCACTCTACTGCACTGTTTCTTCAGCTGGAAGGGAAGAATAAGTAGAGGACAGAAGTTGGACACATAATGGAGGTGGAGGTGACAATCTGAACGTAATTTTTGTTTGTTTGTTTCTTTCTATGAAGAAGAGGTGATTTTTGGAGTTTTGGGCCATTTATTGGTAATCTTTTGGGAAAACCATTCCCAAAATGACCCAAAGTTCTTATATTACAGTCTTTTAGGCAAAGGTTTGTCGGTCACATCAAATAAAGCTGATCTGTACAAAAAGAAAAATCAAAAGATTCTATTGAATTTCTCTAAATAATGTTGATAAATATAAAGTAAATAATCTTACAACTCTATTTAAGTATGTTGCTAGTTTTTCCCCTTTGCACCTTGTCTTTTTAAAAACATAGTCATTGCTGGGAGCAATGGCAGAGGCCAGTAATCCTAGTGTCTCAGGAGACTGAGGGAGGAGGATCACAGGTTCAAAGCCAGCCTCATCAACTTAGTGAGGCCCCTAGCGGCTTAGTGTAACTCTGTCTCAAAATAAAAAATAAAAAGGGCTTGAGATGTGACTCAATGGTTAAGCACCCCTGGGTTCAATACCTGATACCAAAAATGACGATATTAATGATTATAATAAAAAAAGAGTCATAAAGAAATAGTTAAATAAACAACATTGCATGCCAGTTTGTTGAAAATTAAATGGACAGAAAATATCAAATTTTTGTGAAGATGTGGAAATGGAGAAATTCACATACACTGTTGGGATATATACATTGAAACTACTTTGGAAAATCATTTGGCATTTCCTAGTAATTAGAGTATGTGCATTTTCTGCAATAAAATATTCTACATTTAGATATAGACATTGGGGAAGCTCTTGCATATAACTCCAGAAGACATGCAGGAGAACATTAATATCAACACCATCAAAATGATACTTTTATATCAGACATTGCATGGGAAAGCTATCTTGGTTCCATCATAATATGGGATAAGAAACAAGTGTAAATACCTAAATGAATTTTATATAGTGTCCTGTCTCTGTGATATATTTTATAACAGAACATTTTTTAAAGAATAACATAATATTTTAATTGGCCTTTAGAAGAATAAAGGCTAAGATTTATATGAAAACTTAATGTAGTCTTACTTAATTAATATAATATTGCTTAAATAATAGCATAGTTTCCTAAATCACTTCAGGCATAAAGCACAAGCAGGCTTTGTACTAAAGACATAAAGAATAAAAATTTCTAAGCTAGTTAATTTGTCTCCCTTCTAAAATGCAGTATATTCAGTACTACCATATGCCTAAAAATGTTTTCCATTCTCCATTTTATTCCTCAGAATATGTGCTTAAAAAACAAAGAGGAGTTAGCAGGGCAGAGGAAAGTATAAAGTCCACTTCAGAGTGAGAAAGCAGAGTGGAGAGAGCTCTTTGCCAATAGGAACCTTTGCCCTCTTTATCCAACATTCCTCTGTGGCTGCTTGAACTAGAATGGCCCACTATGAAGTCAACTTGCTAAGTCCCTGGATGTTTTAGATAATGATGTGTCACCTGCATTTTAACAGAGGCTGTTCATTCATTCATTCATTCACTCATTAACAACTATGGAGCACACACTACGCACTGGTTCTTGTGCTGGGGAAGTAACTAGTCAATAGTACAGATATGGTCCCTGCTCTGCTGGAAGTTACTGTTTTGAAGAGGACACACCAAGAAATCAACCTGAGTATCTGCTCATTTCCCCAGATGCTTTGACTGTAAACAGTTCAGTTATGAAGGGTACAAGATACACTGCAGGGAAGTCCTTTGGTTTGAAGGATGTTTTAGGTAGAATGAATCCATTAGACAATTATTTATTATATTTACCTGAGTCACTAAAATAACAGCAAAGCTAATCCGGCAGACTTTATACTCAAACATTTGGCAAATTTCAAATTTCTGTCCCCCATCATTTCTTCTCCGCTTTCACAGAAAAGCTCACTCACCCCTCCTCGGGATGCTCACTCAGACCCAGGTATCAGACCCATTTCAGTGGACGGAAGTCCTTCCTTCCTCTGGTACAATATTCTCTGATGCTTCCTATTAAGACATTACTTCCAGTTCACTGCGATGATGTCTGCTCTTTTATCTTCATTGGCCAGGGTTTTGTCAGATGAGTTGACGGCACATCATTAGCAGAGAGCTATGCCTCTGTTTTCTTTTCCATCATCCTCTCAAGCCTCTATCTTAGATGTGACCATCCTGGTGTTTGAGATGAGGCAAATATTGCTAGAGATTGATCAAGTTTTCCCTTACGTTGTATCAACCCAAAACCAATAAAATAATTAAGCCCCAGTTTTCCAAGAGGCTACGTTGCCTCTCTTACAAAAATTTGTCTTTTTATTTTAGACTTTTTTTACTTCAATGAGTGTGCCTGGATGCCTGATTTTCCTCAGTCTTTCTCTTCTCTCCTTTTCCTGATTTCTGAGTCTGTGCCTTTGCAACTCCAAGTTGGCTCGCCCGTGGTGGAGAGACAGGTCTCCAGCATCTGGTCGAATTTTCTTTCCGATTCTTATACTGCTGATGGAATTCAAGTTCTCTTTTGAGTTTTAGCAATGGAAGCCTTATCAGAGTGGAGGTGTACTTTCATTTTCACTTTGTGGAATCCCCAAGAACTGTAAAACTGCTTTACTTTGTTTCTATCTTGTGAAATTGAGATATATAAATATATTAAGCCAAGCAATGGAAGAGTGTATCAAGAAGGCTAAACCCCAAGTGAAAGGAACAAGATAGAAGGGAGCTTGGCACTGCCAGGGTGAGTCCTGTGGCATGGACGTTCTATAGGCTTCTGATCCAATGTCTTATAGTAAGCATTTACTGAAAGCAGTCATGAATTCACTAGTGGTATTCATTCCTTCATTCCTTCATTCATTCTACAAGTATTTACTGAGTTCCAACCCAATATTCAGTATTATTCTAGGCACAGAGGTTACAGCAGTGAACCTGAAGATGAGATTGTATGTTTAAAGTACTAGTAGAACAGTGGTGGAAGACAGACGGTAAATAAGTGGACACATAAATAAATAACATTGCTTTTGGTAGTCATAAAAGCAATGAAGAAAATAAAGCAGGGAATGGGCATGTGGTGGCATGACAGGGGACCTCCATCATGGAGCCTAATGATGTACATCAAAATCTCGTGTGTTAAGATAGGCTGACCTAACAACTTGTGTCTCATCAGCTTAATTATAGGAATCTTTTACACTTCGTTATAGCAGTAGAAGCCATACTTGCCATTCACACACACTGTGTAACTGGCATCTTTACCTTCCGAATCAGCATTCGATCATCTGGATCCTTTTTTTTTCAAAGTAAGTTAATTATATCAAATTTTGCTAGTTGCTAAGAGGACCAGTTTAATGAGGCCTTTTTCAGTTTCCACATTTGTTAGCTCTCTTTCAGAATTATAGGCTTATTCATGAACTATTACCATTAATTGTGTTTAAATGAGCTAAGTTGTAATACCTTGTCACATACCATTTTTCTTTGAGGCATTTAGGACTTATCAAAGTTCTTGCCCTAGAGAAAATTCCATGCACACAGATATAGCTATCAATGCTCATGTATCAAAAAAATCATAAAGGATCTGTTCTATCAAACCCTTGTGGGAGTTCACACAAGGATCTGTATGTGTAGTCTTTGGCTCATTTCAGATATTGTCATGTACACAACTTTGGTGCTATTTCCAAGAGCAAGTCTCCTGGTTTCCTAGAGTGAATCTGCCTGATAGCTTCCAGGCTCAGCACTTAGCAACAGAATCTTCAGTGGAAGCATCCAGGCCTGTCCTGGCCAATGACTAAAGCAGAGATTCCTTTGCAAGCTGGCCTGTAGGAGAATGAGAAATAAATCCTTCCAGGAGGATGAGAAAAGCTAGAAGACCGTACACACCCTCAGATAAAAGAAGGAAGCAAACATGGGCACCAAAGGATTAGCTCCCCTCTTTAGGTCCAGCTCAATTCTTTCTTCAGGGTTCATCAGAAAACCAGAATGTTTTCTCTTCCTTTACTACCAACCTCTGTGGGTGTTTTATGTCACAAAATATGATTCCCTTTTCCTACAGGGCTGTGCTATCCCCATTTATGGATTTCCTAAGCCAAAGTAACAAACCGAAATATTCATATTCAAACAAGAAAAGATTTAATAGTGTTAAGAAAATAAAATTAAATGGAATGATTGCATATGTCATCCTAATTCACAATTTTAACTGCTATATCCTGAAATCCCTTGTGCATCAACTTTTGTCCTAGCTATCCTACTTATTAGGGTTGACTGATTTACATGAAACAGCTACGAAGAATATTCAAGGCTGGCAATCTCTTAATGGGATGACACATGGTCCAACTAGTGTTCTCAGACCCAGGTCTCCAGCAGAGGGTTCCAAGATTATATTTGCTTCCTTTTTCTTTGTTTTTAAACATACACACACACACACCACAGAGATAGAGATAAAGAGAAAGTGTGTGTGTATGCGTGTGTGTGTGTGTGTGTGTGAGAGAGAGAGAGAGAGAGAGAGAGAGAAAGAGAGAGAGAGAAGGAGAGAAAGTCAATTTTATTTGTTTTTTCATCTGGTTTTTGTTTTTATGACACTTAGTTTTGTTCATGGTGCTGGGGTTCAAACCCAGGTCCTCATATATGTGAGGCAAGCACTTTACTGCTGAGTCACCTCTCCAGCCCTAAGGATTATATTTCTATAGAATGAAAGCATGTCATTCAAAACCATTATTGGTTTTCCAGTAACTGGTAACTAAAGAGAGAGATAAGCAAAGCAAGTTCTCTTCCATCTTTAGCAAGCAAGGAAACTCCAGAATTGGTTCCTGATTTGATATCACTGAGAGGATGGAACTAGAAACAGACCCAGAGGTAGAATCTGCATGTGTCATCAAAGAAGCCAAGTTTCAAGAAACAGTTTATCATTATTGTCACAAAGTTCCTTTTACCAGAGTGGATGGCGTATCCCTGTCATCTTGGTTATTTGGCAAGTGATGTGTGTGTTTGTGCCCGGTGTGTCCGTGTACACATTTGGTGTAAGGTTATGAAATGGTTCTGTGGACTGTCACTCTGAAAGTGTCAGAAGACCAATTTCTGCCAACTTGTGACATTCTAGAGGGTAGAATTTTAAATAGACTCACTCAGAAGGATCCTTTCTCTCCCCTTAGATTCTCTGTGTGTGATGCCTACATGCTTCTCTCCACAGTTTATTGGATGGACACATAGAGGAATATCTCAGTGTTCCAGTAATGACCTGTCCACCTCTATGGTTGCCTGGGGTTGGGGGAATGGACAGGCTCCTACATTCCTGACTCCATTTCTAACTGGCTGGGTGTCCTCAAATTCATCACGGTTACTCTGAGCTTCATTTTTATTCATTAACAGCAGTCCATCTTACAACTCCTTGCTGTTAGCTATGTGACACTGGACAAGGATCCTCATTTTTTTCATCAATAAAATGAGAATAGTATTGTCTTCCTCAAAGGGCTGTTATAAGAACTAAAAGAGATGCCCCCTGTGAAGAGTTTAGAATTATTTCTGGCCTGTGGGAAGCACAGCATGTATTAGCTATTTCATAACTTCATAGCTCTATGCATCTTAATAATGTTGTGTCTGAGAGTTGGACACTAACTGATCACGTGATATAAGCATGTGGTGATGGTAGCAGCTGCACCTGTTTATTTTTTGTGATGTTAAGATTCTAATGCCTCCCGATTAACTATTTGGGGAAAAAAGTTATGTCCTTACTCAAAATATATAGAGATTAAATTAATGATATGTTAAATAGGAAAACTAAAATGAAATACTGATAGAACTAGGGAATATGTTTGCAATATTGGAGACAGAGCACTTTCCCAAATACCATGAATCTGAAATCTAAAAAGGAAAAGTCTGTCTCATTATTCTCCACAATAAAAGAAAAAGTACTCTGTATGTGACAGAGAGTGTATTATGAAATGAAAGGCAAGTTTCAAACAGGGAAAATGTTATAAGGCTATTTAATAGGCAAAGGGGTTATACCCATAGTGTTTAAAAATTATAGATAGTTAAAGGCAAATATCCAAACAGAAAATGTGCAAAAAAGCAAAAAAGATGAACATTAAGTTTAGATTAAAAACTACAAAGTTGAACAGAATCAAGGATCAGAAGAATGTATATTTAACAGATAATGTTTTTCTTACCCAGTTAGCAAAGACTAAAACAGCTGATACCAAATTTTAATCAGAATATAGGGAAATAGGCATTCTCCATAAGAATAATGAAACTATAATGGATTAAACCTTTCTATATGGGAATTTGGCAATATATTGTAAAATTATAACTTTCCACACTTTTTGATTCAACAAATCCATTTTTAGGAAGGTTTTCTTTCCAAAACATTCATAAAAGTTGGCAAGGATATTAATGTAGTAATAATGGCCACTGCAGTATTGGCTTTTAGTAATAGAAAAATCCAATCATTTCAAACAATTTGTGCATTGTAAAGTTTATCACACAGGCTTGCCGTATTGAACGTGGCTAGACTAAGGGTATTTCTCTTTAAAAGAGAGTATCTTTTCCTGATTCTGGACACAACACTGCAGCCTCTGGTGCCTCTGGCCCCATGGGGACATGTGAGCTTCGACATTCCCAGGAGATGTTGGGGTCCACTGCCGCTTCAGAGCGATGGTTCTCAGTGTAGGCTTCTCATTAGCCTCACGTGGGTAAACAGGGGCACCATTGGGAGCCGTCTTGGAGGCTGACTCCACATCAACGCTGTGTTGGGGAGAGAGTTAAGCAAAACTTGAAGTCTTCCTACCTGCTTCTGCATCTCCTGGTGTGTCGGGATGCTCTTCTCTTCTCTGGAGTTGCTACTGCAGAGAAGAACTGGTAATTCACGCTTGCTCACAACATCTTAGTATGAATTATAAGTTCTTGCCTTTATCTTTTATATGTAATTAAAAATCCAGGATTGTTATGTGTTGATTTCCTTTCCTCTGGTTCATTTCTGTTTATTTTTAGTTTTTGAAATTTAATATTTATTTCATGTTTTAATGAAAAGCTTTTTTTTAAAATAGGAAAGCTAAATCAATCAATAATTAAGGCAAAGGCAACTGTATCCAAAGCATGACTTGTGAAGCTTTGTCACTTCCTCTGAGTAGCTGGCTGCTTCCTGAGCTTGGTCCAGGTCAGAGGGACTGAGATGGACTTTGCAGACAGAGACCAAACCAAGCTCAAGGCCAAAGGTTGAAGTGAATCTGTAGAACCAGGTCAACAGTGGAGGTCTCTGTGAATCTCTCTAACATCCTTCCCTCTTACAAAAGGTGACTTCTCTGTGGTTCTGGTTCTGATTCTGCGAGCGTCTCATTGCCTTGATCCTGACGTGGAACATGTGAGCTCTGGCCTTCATCTTCTTCTGGGATCTTGGGGTTCACTGATGTCCAGAGTGATGGTGCTCAGTGCTGCTGGCTTCTCATCACAACCACATGGGCGAATATGCACTTCCCTAGGCCTCATTCCCGTATATATTTTGGTCTTTTTTTTCTTGGTATTATTTGGTTTGAACACAGGCATTTTTTTAAGGGTCCTTCACAGTGGAAAGACCTCTGAGATGACAGCTTGGGCCAAGCCTTATAGGAGGCACCTGATAAATGAGAATCGCCATTCCTTCACACTGACTTCCTCAGAAAGCAACTAAGGTCATCTTCATGCTCTCCCAGTCCTTTCATCTCCCAAAAGGGTCACACACTGCGAACACCCTTCAGAACATGCAGCCAAAGCCACGACGCTGATCCATTAGTGAGTCTTCACTGGTGTGAACAGGTGTGTGTAAACTCCATCAGGGAAGAGTGTTTCTGAAAGAATCTGATCATTACTTAAAAGGTTTTCAAGCAGAAATCATCATCACAAGGAGAGGAAGTGGTTTGTTTTGCAGAGTTGCACTCTCAGCTCTTCGATCAACGAGAAAAGCAGTTACACCAAACTCACACATTGATGTGGCAGAGGGCAACGGTGCAGAAAACCAGAATAGAAACACCAGGAGGCTTTGGAAAGAAACAAAGAGAGGGATCAAAGTAACACACCCTCCAGGGAGGAAGTGACAACACTGTTCCTCTAACCCTCCCTCCAAGGTTCTGTTGGTAAGAGTAAACAGAATTCTGGTCTTATGACTGTAACATGTATAGTTCCGGTCATAGCCAAGAACTGCTATGCTTTTAAGCGTTTTTCCTTTCCCTTACATGTAAATTGGGGACGAGGTGAACTAGGTAGTTCCCTAAAATCTGTTCCTATTCACAAACACAGTATGCTTATGATGCTGTCCTTGCAAAACTAGATCTTAATGTACGTGCAAGTTTAAGTCTGAAGGGTTTCTGCAGACTATTACCTGCATCTGTAAGAATGGAGCCTCCAAGCCTTCCAGGAGGGGATCTGGGGCTGCCGCCAAGTGTTCAGGACACCCAAGTGCAAACACAGCCACCAGAGTGTGAAGGACTCTCGTTGCTGAGCACTGAGCGACCTGCTTGGTGGAGGACCTCGGCAGCAAGTGGTCACCCCAACAGAGTCAATGCTCACTGAAGGCCTAGAGGAGGTCTCCACACAATGAGTGCAGACTAACAGGGCTGCTAAATGCAGCGAGGTCAGGAGGCCCTTTCTACCTCGACCCACCATCACAGTAAAAATGAGTTGTTACCCTGGAACACCAGGCATGTGATCATGTACCAAATCTCTTATTTTAAAGTTCTTTAATCTCCCGGACAGAAGTGTTGATGGATAAAATAGCTTTGCTCTGCAATCGTGACATGAGAATTTATGAAACACATCTTTTGTTTTCCATAAATCTCTGAAGCACCTCCACCGAGACTGACCCTTCTTGGCTTCTCTGAGGCAGCCCGATTGTGTCATTCAGGAGGTGGAAATGCAGGACAGAAAGTCTGCTGGTTCCATGAGCTCATCTAGAAGGTCTTAGCATAATGTCTAAAACTACCTGGAAGCTAATAATTTCAAGCTAACCTGGATGACAATTTGGATATGGAAAAAAATGTAAAGGGCTTTAATGTTTTCTCTCTTACTTTCCGACCTTTCACCCCTGCTCTGGTATGGCACTGGATATCCATTACATCAGCACAGCTGTGTGGTTGTGGTTGGTAATGTGGACTCTGATGACAGACAGCCTATCTGAATGCCAGCCTGCCACTTTCCTGCTGTGTAACCCAAACTTCAGTTGTCCCTTATTTAAATTGAACATGGACAATATTAGTGCCTACTTTATAGGGTATGGTGTGTATTAAATAAAAGACTCTTTTAATGGTGCCTAACACGTAGTTAACATCAACTAAAGGTTAACTACTAAAAGTGTAAAATGCTCTCCAAAGTGAAAGACTGAAATTTAAATTAGACTACCAGTGGAACTGGGACAAACTCCCAAGCCACAGAAAACCTCAGTGACTAATGGGCAATCTGGTGTTCAACCATCAATATGTAGATTAAGGTGACCCTTGCATGGGGATTTTTGGTTCCTTTTTCCCAAGAGTAATATTAAAAATATATTCAGAAAAATAAGTGTTGGAATCTTGATGGAACAAGTTAACACATCAATCTAAAGAGAGATTGATTAAGAGAGGAAGTGAAGAGGGAGAATCAAGTTCACCATTTGTGTGTCCTATCAGCTTTCAGAGAAATGCAATGTGCTGCATTTATAGATATAAGTAACATAGCATTTGAGGGAGAGAATGCAATGAGTTCAGGGGTTAGGAAAAGTTTGGGGGAAGATAGATCTTATAATGGTCCATGAAAGATGAGTAGATCAAAAAGGGTGTGGAAGAAGAAAGGCTTGAGGCTGGGCATGGGGACAGCGCCTTCTGTAATTAGCAGTCACATGGACGGACCCAGAGGACGGGGTATGATGTGAAACAAGCCAGAAGCAGAAGGACAAATGCCAATGATCTCACTCACATGTGGAATATAACAAAAGCCCATCTTATAGAAGGTCAAAGTGTAGTGCTGCTCACCCTGGGCTACCAACTGGAGGAGCGGGGAAGATGGGATGGAGAGGGCTTGGCCAATGGTCCTCAGAGAGATAGGAGAAAGTTCTGGTATTGTGCTGCACAGTAGGGTGACCACAGATCATGAAGATGTACTATACATTTCAAAAAAGTTAGCACAAAGAATTTTGAATGTTCTCACCATAAAGAAATGGTAAATGTTTGAGGTGATGGAAGTGTCATCAGTATACAATGTATACTTGCATCAAAACATCACACGGTGCTTCAAAGATACTTCCAACTTTTGTGTTTCAGTTTTAAAAAGTGGGAAACAACCTCTTCAATAAAATCTTGGAAACTTAAAAATCACAGTGCTCACAGGAGAAAATAAATGGTCAATCATTATTGGAGAGGAGGTTGGAAACTGCTGATTCTTGCCACGTCCTGTGTGTGTGCATCGTATCGTTTGTGAATCTAAGACAAAGACACATGTCAGATGAGAGAGAAAGCTTCTGGGACATGAAAGGGGGCTTGAAGATCTAGGCAAGCCCATGCCTACCTTCCATTGGGCATCTGAAGCTGAGTTCCAATGCCAATTTCTGTAATAATGGAAATATTTTATATCTGCTGTCCAATATGATAGCTTTGGGGCAACTGAGCACTTGAAGTGCCGTCAACGTGACCAGGAACTGAATTTTCACTTTGATTTGGATTAATTGGAATTTAAATTTATACAGGTGTGCACGGTTAATGGCTACCATCATGCATGACACAGAAAGAACTGGCTGACTTCTGAATTCTAGGGCAGAATGTGACTTTGACATGTTATTGGTGTTTCTGTCATTAAACAGTATCCAGGAACTAAAGATTACACGAGCTGCCAAATTCAGAGCTTCCTTGGACATTCCTTGGAATGTTTCCAATTTCTAGCCTCTGACTACTCCTGAATGTGATCTTGGGTAAAGCAAATTTAAAAACAAAGCAAAACAACATCAAAAAGACATGAAAAAACCCCAACCAAATCAAACCAAAGAAATAAAACACCCTTTAGGAGCAGTGGCTAAGCTGTGTGGATGGTATTGGGTGACACAAGTGATTATTTGGACATTTATTTCTGTTATTATATCTGATTTTCATGGAAATCATGACTCTTTTTTAGGAATGGAAGGATTTATTCCATGTTGTGTTTTCATACTATTGATTGAAATAACGATGTTTACACATTAAAGTAATATTTGAGAGATGCATTCAAAGAATCTTAATGTCCTCACAAGCTTCACCAGTTAATCCCTATAAGGGGATCAATTCGCTGACTGGGTTAAAACTTTTCTAACTCCATCATTTTACCTTAGCCTTCCTAAATTGTCAAACCTGAGCTTATGGGGACACCTCACATTCAAACCATAACACTTGCTTTACACACATTGGTAAGTGTCTTGATGGGAAAGTGAAATTAAACCAGGACTTACACTGGGGACCATTCAGGGGTCCAGCCTGGCAGGAGTGTGGCAAGAGGCCTTATGACTGGTAGGTCAATGGTGGAGACTGGCCAGGCTTAGAAACCACTCCTCTTCTTTCCCTGCTTTCCTGAAAAGGGGCAGGCTGATGTTTTGCAGTTTTGCTCTTTTCTCTGTAAATGTTAGACGGAATTTTAATTTTAATAAGATACACCTGAATAAAAATAACAGCAAGTAGGACCCACCTTTCGACTTCCTGCCAGGCCTAGTTTTTTAAGCCAAAATGCACTACACATTATATCCCTGGGATTGGAAATTTTTCTGTAGCTGGTGAATGACTTACTTCTGATTCTATTTTTTCTGCAAAGCTCTTCTTTAGTAAATATTAGAGATGTATTATGCAAAAAACCCAAACCATTATTCATCATGATCTGTCTTCCCTGAGAAGAACAAGGCAGTCTTGCTGGCCACAGAAGGCCCTCAGTGGAAGATCCTTAAGCGCTTCACAGTATTGATAAACATAAAAATCCAAAACATGTCTCAATTGCAAAGTATATTAACAAAAGCCAGGAATTATCTTTGTTGTTAAAAACAAATTTTGGTAGGAGTTTCTGTTTTGTGTTCTAAAAGCAAAGATAATTTCTGCAAAGACAGTTTGAAGATTTTTTTCTTCTTAAGGCTGTCTGGTCTTATGCAGAGAATCAAGAGATATATTAGAAATGGCTCTACCCAAGAAATCCATAATCTAATTGGGGAAAGACTCTGTCAAGACTCCACTTTCAAGTTCCAGGTGTTGCTCGATGACTTTACCAAGATTTGTTTTACTGATTTTTCCCCCCTGAGTTACCAGAGGTTTATTTTGATTTTTTTTTTAAGGTAGAGAGGGGCAGTGAGAGAGAGAGAAAGAGATAATCAATTTTTTATTTAGTTTTTCATGTGGCTTTTGTTGTTCTGACACTTAGATGTGTGTATGGTGCTGGGGTTCTAACCCACCTCCTTGCGCATGCCAGGCAAGCACCATAACCTCTGAGCTACCACTCCAGCCCCTATTTTTTAATTAATCAAAAACAAATTTATTTATTTTCAAGGAAAAAATTCTTTTTTTATTCTATTTTTTTATTAGAAGAATATAGAAATACAGTTGAGGGGGAAACATTATCAAAACATTATCA
>PVKS010013942.1:0-49552 GCA_004027875.1 Aplodontia rufa | reverse complement strand
CTCGGCCCCTCGGAGGACGGCTTACTAGGTTGTTCTGCCTGCTCCTTGCACAGGAACGCTGCGGGGAGCGACTCCTCTTCCCCCGTCCCCAGCCCTGTCCTGCTGGCGCCCTGTTCCCAGTGTCCTGCTGGCCCCCCGGGGAATGGCTAAGGTCCCCCGAGGCCGTTCCACCCACTCCCCGCTCCAGAACCCAGGGGGGAGGGACACATGAGAGTCCTTTATTTCTTCTGTGTGACTGGAGAAATCTGATGGTACTTGAAGTATAATAGTAGATTACAGGGTTATTAAGTAAGATGTTCTCTCCACTTTATGTCGCTGTTCCCAACATAGCCATCATTCTAGAAGAGCACAGCACTCCATTGGGAGCATATTTACTATCATCGCATAGTAGGTACTTCTAATACCTTCTTTAGACTAGATATAGCTCCTGAGAGTCAAGACCCATTTGCTTTCACAGGAGAAGACCAACAATGGACATTCATGGCTTTACAATAAAACTACTTGTCTCTGACATTTAAGACCACTAGTAATCTAGCAACAATCAACCTAACTCCTTTCACAAACACTCTTTTTCCAATTTCTACCCATGTAATTTACTCTCTTCCTTTAGAAGCCACACTATGCCTTCTTCCCTCTCTCTCTTGACCCTGCATAGTACATTACCAGTCCTTCCCCATCTTCTCTGCCTGGGACTCTAAACCTCCCAGCTAGTTCAGGTTTCTCTTTATTTTTGAAGTCTTCTATTAGCCTTCCAGGTCAAGTAAATAGCTCTCCCTGTTCCTCTAATACCACCCATCACTCATCTGAAACATATTAACAGTGTTAAACTTCACCTGAACCCTGCTCATGGATAAAGCTTTGTTTAAGGAAACCCATGCATTCTTTTGTGTTCTAAGAAAGAACTTACTGTAAAGAAGCATTCTTCCCTATTTTAAGACTCTGACTCATCTCTCTTGTTGTACTTTCAATAGTCCAGACATCATTTGAATTCCTGTTCTTTGTTTCATATAAGATCAGCTGATTAGTTTATTCCCTTAAACCAGAGAATCACCTGACCAAATACTAGCTAAATTTGCCCTTTTCCCAGGCTCCTGATCTTTACCCTGTCTTCTGCCTGAACCAGCACATGCCTCCTTCATTACCTCTTCTTAAAAATCTTGGTGCTGGAGCGGTGGCTTGGTGGTTATAGCGCTTGCCCGGAATCTGTGAGTACATGGGTTCAAACCCCAACAACCACGCACACAACTAAGTGTCAGGGCAATGAAAGCCATGTGAAAAACTCAATAAAAATTGATTCTCTCTCTCTTTCCCTCTCTCCCATCCTCTCACCCACTCTCTTTCTCACTGTCCTTCTCTTTTAAAAAAAATCTACTGAACTCAGGGAAGACATTCCCTCATATATCCCAATGCCCAACAGAATTTCCTTCCAGTTTTATTGACCCTTAACCTTAAAAAGATCCCTTTCTGCCTGGCTTTATAGATGCTTATATTTCTTATGTTTGTTCTCCTTGTTCCAATAGACCCCTTCTCCTTGCTGCAATAATCATTTAAAATAAACTCTTTCTTCACCTAAGTCTGGATTTATTTTTATTTGATAATATGAAACACAAAATTATTTCTTGTCTCTTATTCCAGATGATGCCAAATTCATATTTATGTCCTTAGAATGTCATAATCTCTGTGTGTCTGAATTTCTCTATAACTATTTCAATCTCTGTTTCTATTTTAGCTTTTGGATTTGTCCTTGTAACTTCATTCTATCCCATTTTTTCATCTTGTTTTCACCTATTTGTTTCCTTCAGGCCAAGGGTTTGTCTTCAGTTTGTTCCAGAGAGAAGATCTCTCAGAGTAGCTTCCTTCCCTTAGGCTAGAAGCAGCTAGCATCAGACACACTGCTGCAGCTCAGGATTTGGCTCTTTATGAGAGAGAGGCACCTGAATTTGTTGTACTTAGAGGAAGGCGCCACCCAGTTTTCTTATTATGTCATGGGAGACTCTCTTTTACTTATGATTATTTCATATTCCATTTTTTGGCATGCTGAGCAATGTGTTATAATGGGAGAAGTTTTTTCTGGGATTCTCCATATCTGTATTAGGAGCAGATTCTAAAGGGAAAAGGACTGCCTTCCCCCCGACCCTAAAATGACATTATCTTTCTCAGAAAAGAGGACTGAAGAATGTAAATACTCCTTCATGAAGTTCACTTATAAGAGAGTATCCCTTGGGCTTATTCAAAATTCAAAGAGATGATCCCTGAGACCATTTGTTCACCTACTAATAATTTTTAAGCTCTCAACATTTATTCGGCTCCCCACCTCTTCTTTCCCAATAGAAAATGGATATTTGATATACACATTTGGGAATAGTGTTAAACAGGTGGGTAAACATACTCCTGTGATTATCCCTCATGTTGATGTTTTACCAATTTACTTGAAATAAATTTTATACCTTTTATCCTATTTAATCTTTGGTTTATTCCAGGGACCCTTGGAAGGGCAAAGGGAAAATTGCCACTGCCCTTACACAGCTCTTGGTTAAACACAGATTGCCTTGCCCTCTTTGCCGAGGCTTATATTGGTGACTGTGTTCCTTGTTGGTATGCTAGGGGTCCACAGATGATAGTCCATGTCTGATCCACCTGAGATTTCTTCACAAGAGAGCACACAGACTGTACATAGTAGCATCTCCGTTGGTGTTGTATCATTTAATGAATTGGGTAGACTTTAATTCCACCATTTCACTATGCCATATAATGCTGGACCACACCCAACAATTAAAACAGTCTTTCAGTTTTGTTTCCCCATCTCAATTTCAATTCCCAGAAAAGGTATTTGTAATGTGAGTCATGACAGGCATGTTTGTTGATTAGTGAATGTAGTTTGTGAGTTTTTTCTCTAATTGTACCTGTGTCTTGTTTTCTTTCTTTCTTTTTTTTTTGTTA
Source organism: Aplodontia rufa (assembly GCA_004027875.1). NCBI lineage: Eukaryota > Metazoa > Chordata > Mammalia > Rodentia > Aplodontiidae > Aplodontia > Aplodontia rufa. Next base: position 46,612 of record PVKS010013942.1, on the reverse strand, counting down.
GTTTACTAACTTAAGTTCCATTTGAAAATTTATAGCCTTATTATGATACACTGAAGGAAAGGGAATTCACCTTGACCTTCCCAGAGTACTTAGAGAGATCCCAATGACCCAGGGATGACCCAGGAATAGCACTAGGATAAGGCAAGAGTGACATGTAGATTACATGGAAATCTGAGAGTTCTTAAAGTTTGTACTCAGGTACCCCACTTACCTCACCCCACAGTTCAGTTTTGACTGAAAGCTTTTTGGATAGGACTCACAGATCCCCAATCCATTGATTAAAGATTGATGGGCAGCTGAGAGTGCTGGTTCTCTCTTGCCTGGGATTCCCCCAGGATTCAAAGTTTGTTTAAGAGAAATTTTTCTTTACAGGGACTCTAATCTCTTCTAAAATCTAGTGACAGATACTTGCCAACATGGCAAGGAGAAGAGGAATAAAAATCAGATGACCCAGGGAAAAACACAGAGATCTAATTGCCTGCCTATTGTGGACTTCTATCCCTTTCTCTGATGGCAGGGCCAGTTGCAAGTGTTTGGGCTACACTTTTCAGGAAGTATAAAGGAAGAGTGTACTTCTTCTGTTGCGAGCCCTGAATATTTCCTGCTTCAGTTGTGTGATCACACTCCCATGTTGCTCACTTCAGAAAGCACTAATTTCTAAGTGAAGTTTCAGGTGGCATCATTCTAGGACATGACAAAGATTTGAAAAGTTAAGAGATAACTAGTAACATTTGTTCCTTTCTGGTCATGAATATACGTGGAAAAAGAATGCAGGGTCATTTTTCCCTCATTCTTAGCTGTCTGATATTGAATCACTGTTATCTCTTTTTCACCTTATCCCTCTTACTGCACTGATGTTACTAAATGAGCTCCATTTTGCCTTCTGTTCAGTTCACCAATCACCAAAATGATAAACTCTATTAAAGTGAAAGAGTTTGCTAACAGGTGGATGATTTTGTGGAGATGCTATATTGATGTAATGACTTAGTGGTATTTCTGGCATAAAGAAACAGGGTGGTCTGAGGCATGGGAAAAGGTGGTTGGAGGTCAGAAAAGTGAAGTAATTGGTGACCTGCATATGAATAATCAAACTTCCTGGTTCTTCAGAGATTGCATGATCTATACATGGTAGTGATAGGATGTCTGAACATGGAGTTTTGACCCTCTGCATCCAAGTGAAACCCATGGAACACTAGAGCTGGTCTAAGTGAATAGTCACTGGTTTCAACTGGCTTGAGCTACTTCCAAGTTCTTGGAAAAACATCTTAGGCAACTGTTACATCATGAGCCTACCTTGGAGGTTATCCATAATGAAGCAAATGGGAGTATATTGTTCAGCTATGTGACCTGTAAAGTTGTTGATAAAACTAATAACTAAAAGCAAAACAAGTAAAAAGAGAGGGTTTTTTTTTTTCATGTTTCCCCTGGGTTTTGTTGATCAAATGAAATTGTTCCAGTGGCACACTTGAAGCAAGTGTCAACAAAATAATTGTCTTCTTTCCATTAAAAAAAGAGGCCCACTAGAATCAACTCAAACTCATCCCAATGTGGTGGATATCGAATCTGACTGTGCAAATCTGAACATGGAACTCCAGCAAGCTTCCACCATCAAGCCAAAGGGAGAACATCCTCTAACTTTGTTATAATCTGTGGTTTAAAAAAATTACTGTAGAATACAGGATAAATATCCAGCAGTGGAAATCTGGAGAAGTAAGTGTAGACAATTTATTGTGAGTGAGGACTTGGGGTGGCTGCCTTTATGGAGAGTCCATGGAGACTGTCAACATGGCTGAGCTCTACAGAGTGGCCACCATGGAACTCAGTGATGAGGATGGGCTTAAAGAAGAAGCTATAGGCAATGTGGCAGCAATTGAGGATTTTGCTTATCTTCCAGGATTCAACTGCATTATCACCACAGTGATTATCATGATCAATATACAAGATTACTAATCACCAAAAATACCCCAGGGATTTGGAATCAAATTTGAAAAAGAAGTTGTTTCAGGATTTGGCACTACACTCAAAATGATATATATTCTATGTTAAATATATTCTGATTTGGACTAATCGTACCTTGTTCAGCACTTTTTATCACCCTCATTTAGTTATTTTCTCCTTCCTGGCTTGTTATTAATATGAAAGAAAAACATGTGGCTCTTAACCTAATTTTGACGTATTTCACTTAACACAGTGTTTTCAAGTTCCATTCATTTTACCTTAAATGAAATAATTTCATTTTTCTTTAGGCCTGAATAAAGCTACATTGTGTATACATACCACATTTTCTTTATTGATTCACCCAATGATGGACACCTAGGCTATTCTGATACTTTATCTATTGTGAATTGTACTGCTATAAACATGGGTATGTATGTATCACTATACTATGTTGACTTTAATTCCCTAAGATGAATACTGAGGAATGGTATAGCTGGCTCATATGTTGGTTACATGCCTAAAGTTTTGAGGAACTTCCCTACTGATTTCCATAGTGGTTGTGCTTATTTATAACCCCATCAATAGTGTAAAAATATTCCTTTTCTCCACATCTTCTCCAGCATATATAGATGAAATTCTAATCACACAGATGGAATCTCAGTGTAGGTTTGATTTACATCTCCTAAATGTTGAAGATGCTCAATATTTTTTCATATATATGTATATTTTTTGACCACTTTCATTTCTTCTTTTGAGAAGCATTTTTTATCTCATTTGCCCTCAACCTTTTTTTTCTTCTTTCCCTCTTTTTTTATTGGTAACAGGGATTAAACTCAGGGTTGTAATCAATATCCACAGCCATTTTTTATTTGTTATATAGAGACTGTGTCTCCTTAAGTTGCTGAGGCTGACTTTGAACCTGCAATGCTGTTGCCTAGGTCTCTGAAGCCAATGAAATTACAGGCATAAGCCACCATGCCCATTTAATAATTGAATAATTATTTTGTGGGTTTTTTGTGTTTGTTAAGTTTTTTGAAATCTTTGTATACTCTGGATATTACTCTTCTTTTAGAATATTAACTAGCAAAGACCTTGCATTCTGTAGATTCTTTCTTCCCATCTTTAACTTTTTTTTTTTGCAGTGCTGATACTTTTTTATTTTGATGCATCTAATTTGCTATTGTTGGCATTATTTCCTGAAGTTTTAGAATCCTACTGAGAAAATCACTGAGTGTACCTATAAGTTGGAGTATTTACCCTATTTTTTTCCAGAAGTTGTGTAGTTTCTGGTCTGTTTCCTAGGCCATTGATGCATTTTAAATTGACTTAAAGGTAAGGATCTAATCTCATTCTTCTACATATGTACAGCCAGTTTCTTCAGTACTTTGTTACAAAAAACCATTTTCTCCAATGTGTTTTTGGCACCTTTGTCAAAGACCAGTTGATTGTACCTGTGTTGGATTATCTCTGTGTTGTGTTCCAATGAGATATATATACTGTTTTAATGTAAGTACCATGCAATTTTTGTTACTACAGATCTGTAGTATAATTTGAAATCAGGTGTTATGATATCTCCAGCAATTCTTTCTTGTCTTAGAATTGCTTTGGCTATTAAGGGTCTTTTATTGTTCCAAATGAATTTCAGGACTTTTTTTCATATTTCTGTGAAATATCATTGATATTTTGATAGGAATTTCATTAAATCTGCATATTGCTTTTGGTAGGATGTCCATTTTAACAATATTAATTCTGAATATCCTTGAATATAGGTGGCCTTTTCATCTTATTTGTGTGTTCTTCAATGTCTTTTTTCAATGTTCTATAATTTTCATTCTATTTGTATTCTTTGAGGCTATTGTGAATGGGAGTGTTTTTCCGAGCATATTCATTATTGATATATAGGAAAGCCACTGATTTTTGTGTGTTAATTTTGTAACCTAATACTTTGCTGGATTTATTTTCTAGCTCTAGTGTTCATCTGGTGAAATTGTTAAATCTTTTAAGTATATGATCTTGCAATATGCAGTGGGAAATTGACTGTTTCTTTCCTTCTTTTATCCCTTCTATGTTCCTCACTTGGATAATTGCTCTGGCTAGAATGAAAAACAAACTTAATCTTAAATTGTTCATTTGTAATCCCAGGAAGGAAAAATGAAGTATGAGAGAAGCAAAAAATTAAGACAGATCCATTATTGAATTGGCTCCTATAGTGATGACTTATTTGGAAACTGCCTGAGAAAGTTTATTAAATATGTCTCAAAACCATTTATCTGGAGGAGGTGAGGGTGGGGGAGGGAAGGATTAATCATGTTTCCATATATATTGCTCAAAAATTGCCTCACTGGAATTAAATCCCCTTATCCTTTCATGTTGCACATGCAAGAAGGCCAACAGGTACCAGGGGGCTCCCCATTGCACCATAAAAACCCTGAAAAAGGAATAAAGAGATTTTTTTAAAGCTAAAAGTATAATTAACAAGTCCATCATGCACAACAACCTTTATGTTCATCATTGCTCGTATTCCATTCAGTGGCAAGTCATAACGTAGCCCAGTGTTGGACTATCCAGTTTCCTCATATTACAAGCCCTATATTAGGTGGTATGAGTCAGTTTAAAGACATAAAGAATAGCCAGATGAATATGTGATGCAAAACCATAGCAGCATTTGATAATTGATAATGCATTTTCATCTTTGCTTTAAGAAATATTTTGATTGCTATAATATAAACAATGTACTGGTGGAGATTCAGGAGTACAAGCAATGGAATTTAGCACTATATATTGACCAAGAAACCCAGAGGGGGAAATAAAACCTATATTTTGGTAATTGTACTGAAAAAAATGTCTTCAACAACAATAAGTACACCTTTTAAGCCCTATACTTCCCAGGGGCCCAATAACATTTTGTTTTGCTGTCAATCTCCACAGTTTCATTTTGCTTTCAGTATTATATTCATATGAACTTATTTTGCACCAGATTTATTTCTTTGTCATTTTAATTACCTGTTTGAAACAAGATCTAATTTATGGTGTCAAATTTCCAATGCAGAAGAAAGAGCTTATAGTCATTATAAAAAGGTGTGTGGGGTGTGTAACATGGAGGTGTACATATTGTTCAACAATGTGTTCTGGATGCTGGTTACTAGAGTGTTTCATCCACTGACAAGTTCACTGAGTTATTTGCATGCAATCTGCATTTTGTTGTTTGCACAACTGTTGTATTTCAGCCTTTAATATTATGAAAATAAAAGTTTCTTAACATGTTTTATATGCTTCTGAGTGTGGTGTTAACAAATAAATATACTTTAAAACGTCCTAATCCTCAGAATCTGTGATATATTAAATGGCAAAAAAGATTTTGCAGATGTCATTAAGGTTCTTAAAATGAGAGATTCTCTTGGGTTATCCAGTGACCCAATGTAATCACAAGTGTCCTCATAAGAGGGAGAAAGCAGGATCACAGTTAGTGATGCAATGTGAGAAAAACATGACTGGCCATTGCTGGCTTTGAAGATGGAAGGGCCATGAGTCTAGGAACACAGATAGTTTCTATAAGATGGAAAAAGCAAGGAAAATGTTATCCAGAGTGGTAATTTTCCTATAAATAATTCCACTAAGTGTGAAGTTTTGCTGAAGGTTCACTAAGAGCAAAGCCTAGTGACAAATAGAAGACACATGGAAGTAAATTCTGGCCTTGACCTGCACACAGGCAACATTGAAATAGGCATTTATACAAATGATTATTAAATATACTATCATTGAAGAAGTTGCTGAGATCTTTGTATTTCCTTTTTCTAGATACATGTCTATGAAGACAGCCTTGACCTCTAATGTGTTGTAACTTCCTCTTTTGCCTACATGTGCACCTTGCTATACAAGGTAATGAGTTATATACTATTATGTCCTACATTCATATTCTTTCCATCAGTTTCTGTATATCTTTGGAAGAAGATCTATGTCTAGTTAACTCTATAAAGCTCTGGGTCCTTGCAAAATTCTAGATATGTAGCTCACATTTAGTATGAAGTGTTGGGGACTAAGGCCAACATGATGCCTGGCTGAATGTCAGAGAAAAGAATTAGTGGTAAACAACTCTGTAAGGGGCCCAGCTGGCTTGTAAAAGAATTGGTGGTAAACAACTCTGTAAGAGGCCCAGCTGGCTTGTATCTTCCCTAGTAATTAGCAAACTGCCTGACCGCATGACTAAGCTATTTGGCATCTCATTTGTTATAATTGGTTGAATATGGTTGTACTCTGTCCCTATTGATTGTTGTAAAAAATAAATACTGGGCGTAAGGAGAGAGAAAGGTAGAAGGCTCCAATGAGGAAGAAGAGGTCCCTCCCCTGCATGCCGTAGAAACAGGTGGTCTAGAGAAGCAGAGGCAGCAGCAGCAGAGACAGAGGAGAGAAAAAGAAGCAGGAGAGGAGGGAGGAGAAGGCAGTAGAAATAGGGCGGCAGTAAGAGAAGAAGAAAAGCCTCGGCAGTAGAGTTAGGGACTCTAGTGAAAGAAGAAGAAAAGTCTCAGCAGTAGAAACGGACTCTAAAGTAAGAAGAAGAAAAGCCTTGGGAGTAGAAACGGGTACTCTAGTGAAAGGAAATGTAAAAAGCCTTGCCTCTAGTGAGAGGAAGGAGATGTAAAAGGCCTTGCTCCCAGTGAAAGGGAAGAAATAAAGTGTTGGAGAACTCAGGACCAGTGGGTCTACTTCATTCCCAGTCAACCGCCGATTGAGAGCTGTCTGGTTCCTGCCGGCTGGGACCGGACAATGAAGCAGTGTCAAACTCACGATGTGCAAAAGAGTATATTAAAAAATGTCAATAATTGTAGCACTATTCATCACAGTAATGATTTAAGAACTTCCCTTGACTAGAAATAGGATCATGGATGATTACATAAACAATATTATATAAATATTAAAATTAGCTGTTTACCTAAATCAACATTTCTTGACCTTGAAAGATGTCCATAATAGCTATGTCATGGAAAAGGAGATTAAAGGAATTTATATACTATACATTGTCCTGCATGCAAAATTGTGTGTGTTTCACCTTGTATCCATATGCCTGGGGGATGGGGAATGTTAATTAAATGTTTGCAGTAGGTGGTCTTGGCATTTTTATTCTTTTCCACATTTTTGATTTTTTTCAGTGAATGCATGTTATCTATTAAAAAATAAAGTTTCAAATTTCATTAAAATTTTTTCTTCTACTCAAAAATTTTAGGGGCTTATTGCATATGGTTCTCATTTTGGGGAATATAAACATTTCAGGGACATTTGGCAATGTGTGGGACATTTTTGGTTGTTCTGTCTCCTGTGGGGGATAACAGCATCTGGTGGAAGAGTATGGAGATGGGGCTAAGCATCCTGTGATGCACTGAATGTTCCCCAACAAAATGAATTTTCTGACCCTAAATGTTAATTTTACTGTGGTTGAGCTATTTTGGAAGTTTTTAACCTGATTAGGCACATTATCACTATTTGATGGTTCAGAAATGGCCTGCAATTTTCATGTGGCTTCATCCAGAAGTCAGATGACTGAAGGTATTAAGGCAGGAAAGCCTTGGTGTAAACTTCATAGAATTAACCTGGTAATGGAAGGAGAGAATCTCTATTGCATCCATAGATGTTTCCTAATTTTATAGGATGGTACAACTTTAACTCTGCTAGGAATAATTCCAACCTGGAGCACAAAATAAGCAAGTCTGCTTAGTTTGTTTTAACTATTTCCTCCATCTCACTCCAAAGAAATGCGTTTGTATGACCTAGGCTTCTTTCCTTGACTCAACTTCCAAACCCCAATTCAAAGGTCAAGTAGAAAAATATTTATTCTTGTTCTGCTCATTTGTTTCCCCCTTTTTAGTTCATCACTTTTTTTTTCTAGTTATTACTGACAAATGAATTGCTCACTTAGCAAAAGTCACACCCTCTCTTCTGCTACTCACTTTTCTGAATGCTAGAATCTTCTGATTATTTTCATTATTCAAAGGGAAAAATCTAAAGATAAACTATCAGGGGAGTTGATCCTAAGGAAAATAACCTGATTCACTTTTTTCCCCCACATTTATGCAAATTCCTTGCATTGCACTAAAAAAATGACATGGGCTGGAGCAGAGGCTTAGCATTTTGAGTGCCTCTCTGACATAAGTTAGGACCTGGGTTTGAATGCCAGCACTTCATACACAACTGGGTTTCAGAGAGAAAAAGTTCAGATGAATAAATAATAAAAATGGTTTTCTGTTTCTCTCACTTTTGTCCTCTCTCTCTTAAAGGAAAAAAAACCACAATAATGATATTGGGGGCATTTGGATAGCTGTTGTCAAAGGAAGCATACTACTCTTATTCTGCTTTTCTGCCCTCTGTTCCTTACCCAATTTTTCAAAGAGAGAGAAGGACAGTGAGAGAGAGAGAGAGAGTCAATTTTATTAAGTTTTTCATGTGGCTTTCATTGCTCCAACGCTTGTGTACATGGTATGGAGGTTTGAACTCACAACCTTGCGCATGCTAGGTAGGCACTGTAATTACTGAGCCGCTGCTGCAGCCCCACTTGTCTATTTTTAAAAATGCATATTTTCTAACATTTTATTTCTCAAATATTTACAGAAAATAAAATGTAGACAGAGAAAACAGGAAAACACATTTACAACCATTACTTGGGTCAAAATATGAAAGTAGGAGGTGCTTCTTCTTGAACCTACAACTGAGCCAGTAATGTAGGCATAGCCACCTTCAATATCATAGCAATAATATTAATGTCAATAACTAAAAAAATTAGATCATGAGTTTAATCACTGGTACGACAGCAAGCTAACATCAGAACATATGCCATGAGCCACAAACACATATTATTTACAAGTCATTTTCACACAGAATTATACAGATGAAGAGCATGAAGAAGATGTGGTTGATTCATGCAAGTTCAGAGAGCTAGCAAAATGGTGAGGGTTCCTATCAACATACACAGCTTGGCAGTCTTGTTTCTAAGTTGTAACGTAGCATTTCCTAACTCCAACCCTTGAATCAAACCTACTACTTCCCTTCTTCATCTTGAATCCCTTTTCTTCCTTTTTCTTCTTTCTTTATTTTTCCTGCAATAACACCTTTAATAAAACTTGAGCATGCAAATGTATGTCTTAGACCTATTCACACTGAAAAAGAATTGTGACAGTCATTCTGCTGCCTTTGCTTAACTTGGATTTGGAATTCAAATAGCTAAAAAAAAAAAAGTGCCAAAAGATTTTGACATTTGGAAATGCATTATGAGTCGTTAAGTTATAATTACATGTTTTGAGGACTAACTATATTCTCAAATGTGATTTATCATGGAGTTCATGTTGAACATTATTGTCAATGAACCTCAGATGAGACTATTTCACCTATTTGGGTGTTTCTACTAAAATTTTATTCAAAAGAAAAGGACTAAGAAACTTAGGATAGGCAGCATAACAGAACTGACACTTACAGTGTATTTACTCCGTATGTGGCAATGTCCTCCAGGCTTTGTGTATAGCCATTTATTTATTCATCCCCATAGGACCATGAGAGTCCTATCATTCCACTCATACCTTAGCACACACATGATAAATTATAAGTCCTAGCTTCACAAGCACTGCCCCTACAATGATGGTATTATTTATTAGGGATAATCATGATAATATGATATAACATGGTACATTATAATAAAATATAGTGTAATTAAATCTCACTTTCTTTTACTGCCTTTCCACTCAAGGACAACAGCACTAAAATGAAAGGTTAAATAATTTGTTCAGAATTTACTAAAGAGTTGGAATAGACAGAATTACAATTCTGAGGAAAGGAGAGAATGAAAATTGTACATTGCATAGGCATTTCTCCATAGTCCCCAGGAAAAGCATCCCCAAACTTAAGGTAGTCAATTTTTAGACATATCCCATTCCTTAGATGTTGCTGCATTCTTATTGTCTGTCTCTAAGGAAGAGAGATCTCCTTCAAAATCTCTTAGTGCAATTTTCTGTCTTCTCTTAAGTAATACATATTCTCATTTTATTTGGCTTACACTTTATTTTAATTGACAATAATAATTTTACAAAATTAGGGGGTAAAATGTGATATTTTGCAACATGTATACATTATTGAATAAGTAATTAAGTAAATTAACATGTCCCTAACTTTATGACCTTATCTTCTTTGGGGTGGCAAGAATTAAATTTACTCTTTGCAATTTTGAATTGTACAAAATATCATGAATTAACATTCTACTTTATTTTTAAACCATATTTAGAGAAAAAATACACACAAAGAAAATAGCAATACAAACACTTTTTTTTAAACTACCACTTACATTCAAATATAGAGCTTGTCTCCACTCATCTGTGGAGGTGGGGACTAGACCCTGGACAATGAGAAATTTGGTCTAGAAACATGAGTTAAATTCAGATAAGATGTAATGCTTTACAATCTAATACTATTTTAGAGTTATAATGGGAAGGGGAAGGGAGGGATAAGGGAGGGTAATTGGGTGGGGCACTCCTGGGGATAATTGCAATGTCCAGAATATATACACATCTTATACACATTTTATATTGTTTTGTTAAAATCTTGTAAGATTGCTCAAAAATAAAAAAAAATTAAAAGTGAAAAATCTATGCTAAATTTCCTTGATGGCTTTTTGGATGCTTTTTGAGTTTTCTCACTTGGGAATTACATAGAATGTTTTTTTCTAATTCATTCACAGAGTCAATAAATATTTATTAAGCACTTAAAAAAAACAAATATAGAGCATGGACTTGCTTCTTCATTAACTTACAACTGAGCACAGGGTGTAGGCATAACTACATTTCAGTATGATGCTAATAATAATCATGTCAATAACTAGCCTAATTAGTCACCTCACTGTGCAATGATCTCCAGAGCTTATTCTTATTTAACTGAGTCTTTACCCTTTCACCCACATTTCCCCTTTACTCCACCCTCCCTTAAGTCCCTGATAATCAGTGTTGGGCTCTGTAGTTTTGTGAGTTCTTATTTTTAGACTCCACTTTTAAGTGAGTAACTCACATTTTGTTCATGAAATATGATGTTATCCTAGAATCCACTGTTATCCTGCTGCCATCCCTAACAGCCTTGCAATTCCTTTCTTACTCAAATGGGCAACCTTGCCTTAACTGGCTACAACACCCCTAAATCTACTGACATTGTGATCTCCAATTCCTGTTCCTCTGTTCCCCATTTCAGTGACTGACACTCATTCATGAGAAGCCTACCCCCACAAACCTTGTAACACTAGATAGCTATAATTTTGTGACCTACAACCAGACCCAGTATTCTCTACCTTGATGATCTTATCCACACTGACTCCTTTCCCCAGATCCACTGTACCTGCATTCTCCTTCCCTAGTGATTTCCAAACCACTAATTTCTAATTTCTTTCAATTCTGACTCTACCTTGATTATTTTGTACCATAGACATCACCCCTACATAGTCATCTTCTTTCTATTTCAATTTACCTCTTCCAATATTTTTGTCATCTTTCCAGCTTGGTCTCTGCATTTTGCATTGCTTAAATACACAAGGAATTTATTAAAGAATTTTTTTTACTTATACAAACTAATTTTGGCTTGAAAATCAAAAGTAATAAATGATATTTCCTAAACTTTTTATACATTTAACAAATATATAAAATATTCTAATATTAATTGAATATTGAGGCTTTTCAAAGCAGGCAACCAACTGGGTGAGGGTTATGTTGCCGTTACTATCTGTTTTATTGCATTTATAGATCCCCATAATTCTCACCAATACTGTTTTTACTAGAAAAAAGTGGAAAAATTATTTTAAATAATATCTATATCCTTCTAATTTTTCTTTTCCAGAACTTCTGAAAGGCAGACATGATGACAAACACCTAAAATCTCAGCTATTTTAGAGGCTTTAGTGAAATCCCTTCTTGGGGGGGAAAAGTGCTGTGTTTGAGTGATTGTGTGCACTTTGGCATGTATAAAGTCAGGGTTTAATCCCAAATACTACAACAAACAGACAGAAAACTTCTCAAAATCATATTCAGTTGATTTGAAACCAAGAATGTGGTTGAAACCCCACAGGGGACAAAGAGGACAGGATCAGCATTCTGTCTCACTTCTCTGAAAATCCAAGTTATTTACTGCAGTCCCTTGTTCTGTCTTTTCAAAGCCCATGGAGGAGTACAGACTGTATCAGTAGATGAAATTGAAGGATATCTGTATGTCTAAAATGAGGAGATTTTCTTCTTTTTTAGGGATTCTTCTAAAACAGTTTTGAGAACTGAGCATAAGGAATAGATTTACAGAAGAGCAATTTCCTTGCCTACTCAGACTTTTGGTTGACTTCATAGTTTCCTTCAATGTTATTCTGATCATGACCTTAGGAATCAAATAGTGTATATGAAGAGCCACAAATATGATTGACTTGGAGATAAGCACTAATTTACATATGTATGCATGACAAATTTATTTCTTTTTGAAATATGAGAACCCTCTTAATTTGATTTCTTAAGATATTGTAAAAAGTATTTATTTTTTAAATTTTTTCTTTAAGGAATAGTGCTTGAGATCATTAATGACTTAATCCAATTTGACACTGTCTACAGGCTTGTTGATATCATCTGACTTACATGGTTACATTAATTTTGTTTCAGCAGGTAATCCTTCTTAGGTACATAACACCAGGTATAAAGACCTAAATTTTGTGAATTACTAAATTTTTTATACTGGGAACAGAGAATTCCCAAGATATCAGGAAGTACAGAGAGTGATGAAGAAAGCTTTTATTTGATTTCATTTCCTGTTTTTCCTTGATAATGTTTCCTGAGTTGATGGAGGCTGTATCCTGGTAAAGTCTCTCGCTTGTTCTTTGCTAGAACAAACTATGCTTAAATAACACCATATGTGAGAATCATAAAATTTCCATGAATGCTATTGCATTTAATGATTAGTAAATTTATTCATTAATTGAAAGAGTAAAAAATACTCAAGGAGTTCGAGTCCATATGTTGTTTCCAGTCATTATCTGTATATTGGTTCAAATGCCATGCAGTCACTCTATAAGAATTCATAACATCATGTGATGACTTTGTATTTCCTGTGTGAAGATGACTTTTTATGAGATATTGTATATAAAAATATTCAGAACAATATTTCAAAGTTTCAGTATGTATTTTAAAAGACTTTATTTGATACTGTCATGTGGTCATATTTAAACATTTCTTTCTAACCCAGTCAGAATTTAGGCACAGGTAAATGAATTATTTTATCAGAACTCTTAAAACCTTGAAAAGTTAATTGAACTCTTTTTACACATATCATTCACAAAGTGGAATATTTGAAGTTCTAATTACAAGGAGCATGTGGTTTTAGATTGATTATGCACTCTGATTTTCTTCTGTGGTCATTGAGGGTTATTGTTTTTTCAAGTAATCAAAGACATCCTGCTTTGTGATTTTTGCCCATTCATCAGGAATTTTACCTCTATTTTTAAATTTCTTCTCGTATTTTTTTTCAAGCTCTGTTCTGAAGTGAGAGACAAACCATTTCCAGTAAAGCAGATTGGATGAATCTGGGGTGATACTCCATGTGGCATAATCCCCTCCTGCCTGCCGATAGTTCTTATAAGGGATTTTCCTATCATCCCTCAAAACAATTGAACAATCACTTGCTACTAAACTTGTGCAGCAATCGATGACAAAATCATCTGTTTTATACCATCCCCCTCCATTGACAGCCTGAGGACGGTGAAATGGAGCACTGTGGTCTCCATCATGTGTAGGAATTGTGTTTGTACAAACTGTGCAACACAAGGGACATTGTTTCCAACAGCCACAGAGATGTTCAGAGAGGATTTTCTTGATTTCAGGAACCATTTCTTCTATAGGCATACTTGAAAAGTTCTGTTCTACTTTCTGCATTGCGGGATCCAAAGCTGCACTCATGGCTTCTTTGAGAAACTCCATATCTTTTATCTCCTGGTGCTCAATACTTACCAGATCTCTTCGGGGGAAGGTCAAGTTATTCCCCAGGTGATCACAGAACAAATCCAGCCACCCAGAAGCATTGCTGCCTTTATCTTTAGCTACTGCTGTAGATTCATGAATGGCACAGAGGATGGCATTCTTAATGTCATCTAAACTTATTTTGAAAAAAGTCTTTATTTTTTCACCTCTGTTGTCTGAACAGTATGTTTTGGTATGGTTTCCAATATAAGTCCTAAAAAATAACTCAGGATAGTGAATGTATTGTAAATAATTGTCAAAGTTTTCTTTTTCTGCTAGAGAGAGGAGAATGTGTTTCTCCAGGTTAGCCCTGTTTCCACTGAATGCAGGGCAGGTAGATCGTATGTCCCCAGCTATTTTAGGGACTATCTTCTCCCAAATGGTGGCAGAGATAGCAGGAGTGAGCTTGTTCCATAGAAAATCAACAAAATATGTGATAGAGGTTGCACCTTCACAGGAGATTTTGAAACTCATGAAAAAATCATCTTTCTTGCATTCCAAATAGTTTACAGGATCATTGGCTCTCTTGAAAGCCCTGTGCATTTCCTTAAAATCCCTTGATGCTCTTTTGAATAAATACAAAGATAACTCAATATTGTATTTGCTTGTAAATGTGTATCTTTCCTTATTGGGTGCAGATTTCACTTCCTGTTCTATTATCCTCAGGATTTCATGGAAATCATTTTGATCATAATCACGTTGTTGACTCATAATGTCTTTAATGGATTCACAAAATCTTGAAAGAATGCGGTTAGTAGTCATATTTATGGATTCTTTATCACAGGCCTCTAAATTCATTCTGACATAATATTTTCCCCTACACATTTGGACATGTTTATCATAATCAATCGTAAAATCTTTTGAATACACCTTTAGATTCTCTGCTATTTGTTTTTCCTTTTTGAAATACTCCAAAAAGATATTCTCAGCGTCCACATCAATATTAGGTTCTATTACTGGAGGGACATTTGAGGCTACTTCATAGACCCATTTTTTCCAAAGTTGATTAAATTTCTCAAGCAACTCTTCATCACTCAATTCCTTACCTTTTACTGTTAGAGCCAAGTTTCGGCTCCTCTCCAGTAACTCATTTTCATAACATGACTTTTTCTCATCCAGCCTTTCTTGACTTTTCTTAAGACTAATAAGTTCATTGACTTTTCTTCTTGTGTCTGAAATCAGTGACTCCTTAAGAATTTGTAGCTTATTTTCAAAATTTGCTTTCCATTGCACTAGTATTTCACTATCTGGGTCTTCATTAAAATAATTTTCAAGTTCCTGTCTGATAGTTTCATATTTCTCTGTAACTGAAACCTCAAGAGTGCTTGGTGTGAGTGCCAGAAGTTTTCTATTCTGAATCTGATTGCTAAGCTGATTTTGTAAGACCAGTACATGACTCCTGAGCTCCCAGGTACAATGATTATACATGGTTTCTAGCTTGCTCATGGCCATGACCTCTCGGGTATTCCTGAAACTGAAAATAAAGTTCTCACATACCAGGGCTCGCCACAAATCTTGAACTCTCAATTTTACATCTGATATCTTCATGATGCTTCCTCTGGATTCCTGTTTGGCCATCAAAAGGATTCTACTCTTCAATTCCTGGACATTGTGGCTATAGCGAGGATTGGGAGGGGCCATGGGGGGATTGCCATCCCAGAGGTGAGCAAAGTAGTACACATGAGTATTGACATCAAACTTAATGACATCACTGAAGTGGGTTATGTGTGGGCACTCTTCTTGTTCAGCAGCTATTGCTGCCATTTCATCTAGCCTCTGCTCTAAACGCCTCCGTCCTTCCATAGTTTTGTCTTTAGCTGTAACCTCTCCCACATTCTGATGGACAAACAGGCAACTTGGGGAGATTTTCACTTGTTTCATCCTCAGAAACGCCTGGACAACTATCTGTAGAATATCTTGCATCTCTGATGGATTCTCCCCAAATATATTGATCAGAGTCAAGTTTGCAAGTCCAATGACAAAGGTTGCTAACTCATTATCCCAATTCTGGGACTTGTTATTGAGTTCTGGAGCCCGAAGGCCTTCTGTGTCCACAACCAGCACAAAGTCAAAGCCAAATTCCCCTGTGGATATCTCGTCCACCTTTAGGAGCTGCATGTAGGCCCCCTTGGTACACCTTCCTGCACTGACAGTGAACTGCAGCCCAAAAAGGGCATTCATCAGTGTAGACTTCCCAGAGCTCTGCAGGCCTACAATAGAGAGAACAAAGAGCCGTTTGTCTCCAAGTTTCTCAGCGAGCTTATCAAAAACTGCAGCCACCCACTTTAGCGGCACATAGGAAGCATCTCCATCCATCAGCTCTATGGGCACACCAGATATCATCAGGTCTGCAGCAATTTGGGGAAGTGAAAGAAAAAGCCTGTTTTTTTTGGAGGACGTCTCTTCCAAAGCCTCATAAATCTGGCCAACCTCTCTGAGAAATTGTTCCATTCCCAAGGTACAGTCACTGATCTCTGTGGAGATGGCGTCTATCTTACTTAGCCAATGTTTCAAGGAGCTGCTGTTTTGTGATTTTTGCTTTTCTGTTTGCATATTTGACCACAAATGTATTCTTTTTTCCTGTAGGTTTTCTAAATGTCCTGCAGTCAGGTTATCCAAAAACACACTCAGCCATTGTAAGAAGTAGAGTTTGGTGTCAGTTTCTGAATACTCGTGGAGTATTTGAAGCACTGATCGCATTAAGTCATTGAGAGGAAAGGCTCTTGTCAACTGTTGATGTCGTATTCTTTGTTTCTCTGTCTCTACTTCACTCTTGTGTTGTTCAATGCTTCGATTCCCTTTTTCTTTCAGATGATGTAGTTCTTTGTCCTTCTGGCACCAAAGATGCCATAGTTGTCCCTGAAGGGGTAGAAATTTTTCCTTCATTTTAGCCAACTCTGCTTCCCGTAGCAGTGTAATTATAACCTCGGCTTTTTCTTTGGCTTCCTTGCAATCTCTCAGGTCTTCATCAATAAGAAATCCATGCTTGCGAGCAATCTGAGAACAGTCCTCTATGCTGAGAGAAGAGTCAGAGAGCTCGAGCAACTGTCTGATGGTTCTTGTGAGCTCTTCTGTCACTTCAGACTCATTTCTATTCTTGATGCCAATTTTCATTCTTCTTCCAGGATTTTTAGCTTTGAATTTTTCTTTGTCATCCAGCAGGCAGAGAATTGATCTTGACAGCTGCCACAAGTCACGAACAATTTTTTGGTTTTCTTTATTGTCATCAGAAGCTGACATGAGGACCACAATGAGAGAAGAGACTTCCTGCAGGAAACCGAGTTGCCTTTTATGTTCCTTTGCATTTCCATGAAGATTGGTGAAGGTCACGCAGTTGTCAAATCTGTCTTCCTCTTCCCCTCCAGGACAGAACCAGCATATTTCCACCACACCCCCCATCAAGATGCAATGTTTGCTGCTTCCTCTGCAGTGTTGGTGAAAAAACACATCATGTTTACGTTCACTGAGAAGACAGTTCATGATCTGTGATTTGGATGCAGACAGGCCATTACCTACTCTAATGAAGGACACAATGGGGGTAGAGACACGACACATCTGCTGACTCTGGAAACTCTTCCTCCCCTGGGGTGATTTCCTCACTTGATGCCAACTTTTCCTAATTTGTCTTAGAGACCAGAGAGAGAATTCAATTTGAGAAGTGCAGGGATTTGGCACCAGGAGGGGGAGGGCAAATTGACAGATGGATAGTTTGCCCAAAATATATTGTCTGGCAAAATCATCTGCACAGTGAAAAATTGCCATCTGAATATCCATGGGGTGAATGTGGGGTCTGGACTTAGTGGTCAAAGAATTAGTGAGGCTATCACTATCTTCAAAAAAGTCTTCATATGGATCAGTAGCCTCTGTTTCCTGATTGGAGGCACTTGGGTAGACCTCGTCTTCTATGTTATCATCATTTTTGAAGACCAGGTGTCTCAATCCATAATCCAACATTAATAGCTTCTGCAGGAAATAGAAGGGAAGTTCCTGTTCGGATTTGGGCTGGGTGTTGTACACAGAATTCTTGTAGATCAAATGGAAGCTCGCTTTTCTCATCCTTTTGGGGTAGTCTTGTTCAAGGCCTAGACGCTGGAGTAAGTCAAAGAAAGCTCCATTTTCTATCACCTCCTTTCTGTTATTTTCATTTTCATGTGGTTCATGGGACTGTTTCTTCCCATCAAAGAGACTTTGCAATTGTTTTCTCACCTTGTCCATTTGGAAAGAAGAGTTTGTTGCTTCATAATCCCCATCAATGAGTAACTTCAAGTCTTTTTCTAAGTTTTCCCAATCATGATCTGACCTGAGTTTACTGAGGACATGTAAAACTTCCTTAGATAATAATCCTCCTACATGTGATTTCAGAAATTCCATGCGTTGTCTTTTCTCCTCTGGACAAAGGGCTGTGATTCTAGATGTGGATGTCAGACATGTGAGCACCAGGAATGCATGAGCCCTATAGGTGGAAACCATTTTGAGCTCCTGGTATTTATTGTGGGCAGTTTCCATTTCATCCAGTAGGAAATTTAACTCACCACATCCCAGGAGATGCTGAAAAATATTGTTTACCACCCGATATCCTGCTCCAGCTGCAATGGAAAGTAGCAAGAACTTTGTGTCTGGCTGCTCTATTGCTTGGAGGTGATTCAAGAAGCAGCTGAGAGCTAGGCTGATGGTAGATGTGGCTTTCCTTTGAGCTTCTTCTATAATTTCTGGGGTCTGAGATGTGACATTCATATCCAAAAATTCATTCTTGGTGTCCTTTAGGATTTTGATGAATTCAGAAAATTGGGAGATGTGTACTTGTGCTTGCTCTGACTCTGAATGGTAGATCCATTGCACGATGGTGTGAGACTCAGGAAAATTTTTCACTTTGAAGATGTGAGGATCAAGAAGGATGCGCAACTGTGATCTTATAAATGTGGTTTTATCAGTGAAAAACTTTTTACAGTATTTGACAATGTTTACTAGAAAAGTCTGCAGATCTCTATTTGTGAGGCATATATTAATCCATATGTCATAACTATTTATTGTTTTATTCAATGTTTGCATGAAATCTATCAGTTTTTGAAGCTGTTCTTCAGGATCCAATACCTCCCAGGATTTCATGTTGTCTACAAAAACTCTAGCTTCCTGAATAACTGTCAGTAATTCCTCTGCATTCTTTCTCTGCACAGTAAGCTCAGTCAGAGCAGTGTAGCTGTCCTTCAGGAAGTTGGCCACCTTAAGGGGATCCTTAAAATCACTTCTGTGCCTGGAGTAGATGATGTCCCAAACAGGCACCAGATGAAGTCCCCGGTCAATGACACACCAGGTTTGATTACTGGCCACAAGACCAGATTTCCACTGGGCAAGGTCATCTGCTTCTGGTGGGCCACCTGTCTTAATCGTAGATAACTGGACTTTGGTTTGGAAATTTTTGGAAGTTGTTTCCTGAGAAAGTTCTTGTAAATGTGAGTCTGACACATTCATACCTCCAGCAACTTTTACACCAAAACCACTATAACTGCCCCTTATATAAATATCCAAGGCATCTGCTGTCTGCTGCTTCACATCAGCCAGCTGATCACTTTGGAAACCCTTTGAAACAGCCTTCCACCAGTAGATTCCTCCCAGGTGCAGAGGGCCTTGGTTAGCATGAGAACCAAACCTGTGAAAGAATTTTTCGGTCCAGTGTTTCAGGGATTCCAATTCTTCTGGGTTTGTAATCTGATCCAGGATGTCTTCAAGGTATTTCAATTCCTCTAGAGCAGCATTGGACAATTGGAGCTGATCAATGGGAAAGTGGAAGGATGCAAGAGGGATGTAACTGAACTTGATTGAGCAGAAATAAGAGCACTCCTTATATTCTTGTTGGGTTTCCTTGGACTCTGAATGTTTGCTTTTATCCAGTCCAGTTTCTAAACTGAATCCCCAACCTCCACCCTTGGCAGAACCAGTTAAACTGAATCCCAGCTTCTCTATAGTCTGTTTGAACATGAATTCTGCTTCAGAAGATGTAAATTCTTCCATTTCCATTCGTGTGCTCTGCTCAGGGCCAAAGAGTGAGAACTGCTTGGGGACACAGAGTAGCTCTTCTCTCTTCTCTATCAGGTCCTTTTGGTGGGAGGTTTTGAAAATCCCCTGCAGACCCAGCCCTCCAGATGCCAATCTTACGAGATCTGAATCTGTGAGGTTCTGCCTGTGGGACAGTGTCTGCTCTCTGGGACTGATTTGTCTCTGCATGATTTCCAGGACTTCCCTTAGGGACTTTTCAGGCCTGGGCCAATATTCCTCAGGGATCCCCATGGCTTGCCTCAGTTCTGCTTCTTTTCTCCTCACTGCCTCTTCCTGTCTTTGCCTCCCTTCTAATAGCAAGTTCTTCAGCTCCTCCATTGCTTTTTCTGCCTGTTTCTGATATCTGTTAATCATCTCCTCTGGTGACTCTTGTAACTGTGGAGGACTATCTGAATGTGAGAGGTCAAGCAACTTCTGCAGGGCCCTTTTCTCCCATGGATACTGAGTGTGGGATTTCAGCTTCTGGATGTCTTCTTCTGTTAAGTACTGTAGTACTTGAGCACAGGTGACACCCAGGTCTTCCTGAAGCTTGGGCAGCCAGTAATCAACATCCAGACCTACTTCTCTCAGCATCTCCTGGAGATCTTGCCTACTTTTGCCTCTGAGGAGAGACTCATCAGGGGTATTCTTTGTTGTGTCCATATCTGTGGGATAAATAGACAGTTAGTTTTGATGGTTTCCTGACTTTAGTAATCATCAGCCACGTGATGAAAAGGCTGAATATATCAGCAATGCAAGTGTCTAATGACTTCTCATCCCATGTTATCATGTTTTGAGGTACATATGTTTTATCTAAACCTTACAGCTTACAGGATGGACATCGTTGTGGGTCTTGTCAACATAGATTGTTTTTTTTTTTTTTTCATATCCTATGGTGAACTACAACTTAATAGCCTGATTTGGGCACTTACTACACAAAATCAATTGTTTGTAAAGTATGAGGCTGAGGCATGGATTTTGAAAATATCCATGAGTTTGACAGCTTTATATTTATTTTTCAAACTACTCCTATACTACCAGTTGATTTTCTTTCTTCTTATTTTTTCTGTTGAATTGATACATATCTTCCTTCACTTGGTAGATTCTTTAATGCTTATTAGCTCTCTTGCCTTTGAAATAAACTTACAACCTGGTTTATATTTGTCACTCTCTTCTGACATCTCATATTCACCTAGTCAACATCATCTTCAAATCTATATATATATAGAGACCCCATGATTTCCTCAATCCCAGGTTTCATTGGTGTTTTGCCCCCATTCCCTCCACCTCTGTGCTTGTTCTTAGATGGCATATGGGACGTGGTATTATTTGTTTCAATTTTAGACATTACTCAGGTTTTTTTTTCTCCTATAATTCTTTTCCCATGCAATGGCAGTAGCATAACTGCTCAATGGGTATCCTATACACAAATAAAATTTTATAATACCATGTCATTTCAATTTACCCTCTTAAATGTCTGTGTTTAATTGACTTTTAAAAAATGCTTATTCATACATTATAATTATCCATAATAGTCTGGGAAGATGGAGGCCAGTGGGTTGGCCATGTGAACAATTTTTCCATGAAGTGAGACACCTGCAACAGGAGAAGTGTTTTCTGTGAGTTGGGTGAAAGTTTGTCTTCACTGAAACTCAATATTAGAGAAATAAGGATTGGAGATTTAGAGGCAGGTACAAAATTTTAGACACATAAAACATTTCCAAATGGATATAGGATGATATTGAAATCCTAAACACCCAATAACAGGCACTGAAATCAATATAGCAAGTGAAAACCTTCCAAAGAAGAAGCTCATGTAATAGAGTCAACAAAGTCAAAGCAACATATCATATTGTACACATAGTATAGGGGAACAATAGATATGTAGGGTAGAGGAGGGAAAAGGTGGGAGGAAGGGGTGAGGGAGGGATGATAGGGAGGAATCTAAGGGGGAAATCAACAATGTACCTTACCTTTACTCCACTGAGAAGCCAAATATTACTTATGCAATAATTTAATTCTGGAAGCTGCAGAACTGTATAGATGCACACATATTCATGTATATTATGGGGGATTTATAGAAGAATCAAGAGACTCAGTTATGGGTTTTGTGAGGGTGATTCTGGAATAGGATAGGGGCATATCATATTGCTGTTACATATGCATTTATGATTGTACAAAAACACAACTCCTCAATAAAATTTTAAGAAAAATCACAAGTAAATCAAAGTTTCTTTCAGGAGTCCAGGTACTGAGATGAATAGGAGGCCTGACTTTCCCCAAGGTATACTTTCCTTTTACCAGGTAAAAACATTGGATAAAGAGTAAGTGATGGATTAAATTTTCTGGAGAAGAATGCTACCTTGTGATGAATCTATTTTTTACTAGAGAATTAGGTATTTTTTTCTCTATGGGTAATACATTAACAAACGAAGTACTTTGTAACCAGATCGTCATTAATACAAACTTTTCACCTTTATTAATCACTTTTAGAATGTTCTTTAGATATTTTTTCTGTTATTTCATTTTAAGTATCCAAATTTG
The DNA here is from genome assembly GCA_004027875.1 of Aplodontia rufa. Taxonomy (NCBI): domain Eukaryota; kingdom Metazoa; phylum Chordata; class Mammalia; order Rodentia; family Aplodontiidae; genus Aplodontia; species Aplodontia rufa. Next base: position 24,095 of record PVKS010013942.1, on the reverse strand, counting down.
TCAGGTAATTAATGGAAGGATACTTCTTTGGCTCAGGTGCCCAATGAAGACCTGTCAAGACACTCCTTGGTACACCACCACTGCAGCTACTTTGGCCAGAGACATAATCCAGTTCCTGCACTGGGCCTGCAGGACAGGAGGCAGGTAGGACAAGGACAGGAGTTGGTGTTGTGCCATCTGTAATTCCAGGAAGAAACCTCAGCTACCTCTCATGGATGAGGGAAGAAATCTGCAAGTATTTGCGGCTGCTGTAGCCACACCAAGTTCCAATCTTATCACTGACAATTTCAGTGTGTGGCTACTGGAATGAAACCCATCTGCTTTGAATCATGGTTAGATACATCACTGTAATGAAGTTAGTTAGGAATAGAGGCCTGCTGATGCCGGAGGGGGGAGAGGGCTCCCCCAAAGTAAGGAAAATTCTTCTCCTTTGTATGAGACTCTTTTCCTTGGGAAACTGTGTCCTTCTCTTAATTTAGCCAAGGAGCTGAGGTCAGATAAATGCCAGGAAATCTTCTATCTGTTTGGGTGCTTATGCTAGACATGATAGAGCAGAGAGATTTATAGCAGCTTGTATAATGACCTCTAATTCTTCTTTTTCCTCTTCTTTGCTTGAGAAACTGATACCTCGAGCTATTTGTGTTTTTCATGGATAACCATTGACTAGTAATTTCCTTTTGAATTCAATAGGTATTGAAGTCTAAATGTATGATGAAGCCTCCTAAGGAGTACAAGTTGCTAAAATTTCCATTCCACACTATCCAGAATATGCAACCATTAGGCATCCTGGATAAATGCTGCAACATTATTAACCTGCTTCTTGAAAATCTCTCTGGTGGGCTGGAGCGGTGGCTCAGCGATTACGGCGCTTGCCTAGCATGCGTGAGGACCCGAGTTCGAACCCCAGCACCACGTACACAACTGAGTGTTGTAGCAACAAAGGCCACATGAAAAACTAAATAAAGTTGTTTCTCTCTCTCTCTCTCTCTCTCTCACTGTCCCTCTTTCTTTAAAAAAAAAAAAGGAAAATCTGTCTGGTGTTTGATCCTCAATTTTCCCATTTCACCTTCCCCATTGCCTCCTTGCCTCACAGGGCTATGATCAACACCACTGCTTCTGCAGTCCCATTGGAGGCAGCTGCAGCTTGACTTCATTCCCACCACTGCCAAAGAAACCATGGAAGTTGCCAATCAAGTGACTGCTTCTTTAGCAGTCTGTCCCAGGTGTCATCATGACAACTATTGCTGCTCCAAATGCGATATCAAATATCTCTGGGACACTTTATTTGTAGCAGCTTCAACCCTTCTCAGATGACTGCCCTGTAGCTATTCCAGATGTCTCAGCCCACCTAACAGTTCCTTCAGCTGTCACAACTCTGGTACATCAAGAGCATTTTCACCACCCATGTCAGACAGGACCGGTGAGCCCAGTATACATGCATGGACTAGTACCATAGTGCAAACATTCTGTGGTTAGCAGGCAGGAGTCTATGCTCATGCGCAGGTCTCCCCTTTTGACTACACAAGCACACTCCTCTCAGTTTCACTGAGCCAACTGGGAGGCTATATCACTACACTGTCCCCCACGCACGAAGCAACATAAACCCCAATAAAACCTTCTTTGGAGGGTTTTATTTTGTCTTAATTTCTATCACTACAGCAGGCTGAGCTGGTTTCACTAAAAGCTGGTAATGTCAAGATTTGCTAATGCTGAGGATATCATGCTGGCAGAGGGGCTGAACAGCTTCACAGCATGTTCAAGAACTGCTGGGAGGTGTTAGCTCTGCCTTCATAATTGCTTCTCGGAATGATTAGCTCTGGCTATGGGAGTTGCTGACCACAGCTGCTGAGAGCAAGGAGGAAAGCTGCCTCCTAGCGGCCAAGGATCAGTAGCACTCATAACCCAGAGCTGATTACACTGTGGGCTGCCCTTTGCCTTTTCCCAATCTCTGCCCAAATTGAGCAAAAGAACTCTCAGCCAACAGGTGAGAACCTGGTTCATATGAATCCTCTGCTCAGTGTCTCACAATCCTGCATGAAGGTGTGAATTGAGATATTTTCTCGTCTGTAAGTTGAACTGGGGAATGGCTGCATCTAGGCTTATTCATGTACGCAGAATTCAGTTCTTGTGATTGTAGGACAGGCTCCTATTTTGCTGGCTGTCATCTGTGGCTGTTTTCAACTCCTGGAGGCTGTCCACAGTTTCTTACCACATTGTCCACAGATCTTCTTACTTGTGTCATGGCTTCTTACTTACTCTAGCCACTAAGAGAGAAAAGTATTTGCTGAGTCTCTATTATAAGCACCTAGTCTTTCTTCTAAAGGCTTTCACCAGATCAAATCAATCTCAACCAGATTGATCTGTCTTTTGCTTAGTTCAAAATTAATCATATTCGAAGGGACTGCAAGATGGCGACTTGAAGACAGATGCTTTCCCCCTGCAGCTCTGAATCTGGACAGAAAATCCCCAGTTCATTTCCAGATTTTTCATGTGCGTTTGGGGAGAGTAGCATCTTGAAACCCCAGTACTAATTTGCTCAGTTGATTTGAGGACCAGAGACTTGGGAGTAACGAGTGGTTTTCTAATTTTTTCTGTCTGGGCTTGGACGCGGCGGGCAGCCGCTGCCCGGGAGTGAGGGAGAAGGCTAGCAGACTGCTATCTCATCCCCAAGGAAAAGATGCTGTACTTTAAGTATAGCACTACAGTAGTCCTTGTTCACCTGCCGATGCTGCGCGGCTGGCTGACAAGTGGAGTGGTTGAGGATTCAAGCACCTTCACTCCCTGCAGCAGAGAAGTTGCAGTGCTTTAAATTTAGCGCCACTGTGGACTTCTTTACCAGACGCTGGCGCGAGGCTGATATGGCAGCGAGCAGACCAGCAAACTAGGGGGTCTGAACAGAGTGTGGAGGAAAAAAAGGGAATTTATCCACCCCACAAGAGAAGCAGAAATGTGACTTTTTTTGTTTCGGATTACATTCCACCAGAGGGAGGGCTGCGGGCGACAGTGACCGAGGCCACCAGAGGCTGCAGAGGGCAGGGCTGCGAGCAGCCAAGGCTGCTGCCTGGAACTGAATTGTCACAGCGATCTGGCTCTCAGGGCTCCGAGCCCCTACCTTATAAAACAACATCAGGACAGCATCGCGCAAGCGAGCTCGCAGCTGCAGCCACCCACGCAGCTCACACTGTGCGGGGAGAGAGCGGAGCTGGGAATCGGCACGCTGAGGAGCCCAGTGGAACTCCCGGCTCAGCGGGAAAGCTGGGTCGCCATTCCGAGCCCTAGGAGACAGCTCTCTCTGGCTTTTTAGAGCAGCCTAGGATAAGTGCAACAGGAAATCACCACAGGCTTCAGTCCCATCCAGGAAAAGAAGGCCTAGGTCAGCCCCAGACTCCTCCCTTCTTAGGAGGTCTTCAGTTTTTGGAATAAGGTGGAGCAATTCCTTCCCTGTCCACACCTCCTAGCCAGGAGGAGCATGTCTTTTGACTAAAGAGACAGTGTATGCCTCTCCCAGCAGAGGGAGAATAGCAATCAGCCAGGGTCCTTGCTCATTAAGCCCTCTGGCTGCAGCTCCCCTGAGAAGCCGGCAAACTTCAGGGCTTTCCAGAATCAATCCCCTTCATTGGAAGCTCCTCCTAGAAATCCCAGGAATCTGAAGACACCACAGTCCGCTTTGTGAGATCACATAACCACAGACCGAGAGACAATCATATCAAAACCCGGAAGCAAAGTGAACTTCCCATCTGAAAGGCCCCAGAGACTCCCGTACTGGTTTTAGTTCCAAGGTTTCATTAAGAAATTTGACTTCATTAAGGGCCAGAGACACTCTTAATATCTATAGTTCCAACTGTTGCCTAGTAAGAACTTTTTTTTTTTTTGCTACTGTTGATTGCATGTTTTAGATGTATACCATTGTATTAACAGGAAAAGTTTACTGGTTCTCCGATATATAAAAACTATACCTGTTCTTTTCTCCCTGCCTTGTTAACTTCTAGGGGTGGATAGCCCACCTATTCTTCCATATTCTTTTTCTCTTCTTCTTTTAGGGGGAAAAATTAACAATAACATTTCTTCCTATTATGATACCCTGTTTTTAGGTTTCTTTCTCTTTTTTTTTTCCCCATTTACTGTCTCTCTTATTCCCTCTTATCCATCCTGTCTAGCCTTGTCCTCATTCTTGAGAAGAAGGATCCTCGTCAGTGCATATAGTATTTGTAATATTTTATTTCTGATAAACATAATTCACAGGGATAACTTCTTCCCTTTAATGCTCACCCAAATCTTAGTAATAACTCTTTTGCCCTTCCTACATTAGGCCGCAGTTACCCTAGCTTCCCTTTGGATCTGTATTTTCTTGTCTACTTCTTTCATTTCTCCTTTATTTTAAATTTAGTAAATTTTTAAAAAATTTTCCCTTTTCTTTTCTTTTCAAATTTTTTTCTCTTAGCAATTTCTTTTTCATTCTTCAGCAAATTCTTTACCTCCTCCACTTTCTCACTGTACATAATTGGTCTATATAATCTCTTCCCTTAATTTCACCAGCATTACCCCCCCCCCTTTCTCACTCAAATTGTTTAACACTCTTCAATCCCCCATTATTAAGGCTGGGTAACTATTCCTGCTGCAATTGTTAATCTGAATAACACTTATTTGTTCTAGAAGTTTGTCATATGTAATAGCAATATAGGGGTGGGCCAAAAATATGGATTATCACTAACTGTAGTTACATAGGCTGAATTCAACAGTCCATTATGATCTGTGCTAAGTAACCAATTTACTACCATTTATTGTAAGATTTGGTTGTACACATTGACAATTTGCTTATAGCGCATGAGGTGTTGGAATTCTGTAAGGGTAACAAACAGTTCACAGTAAAAGGGGTAGTCTTTTGAAATCAACTCTCCTGACAAAACCGCATTTCAAGTAAGGGTTGGGACAGATCTCCCAATCCAAAAGCTTAGTCCTTAGGGCAGAAGCCAGGAAAAAGAACCACTGAACCTTGTACTGCTTCCACATAGGGTTCACCTGGCAAATAAGAGAGAAGAATCTCTTCAGACATGAGGAATCAAACTCAAAGAGATTCACATCAATCCCAAAACTCCCCTGGTAAGAGGGCTATAGCCAGGGATCGGGATGAAAATCTAGAACAATATATCAATGAGCTGATAAAAAAAAGGAACAATGACTTAAAAGAGAAGATAATTAAGGGAACAACTGAGAAAACTCAAGAATTAAAAGATTCGATCATTAAAGAATTAGATTTTCTCAAAAAGGAAGTCACAGACCTCAAATCTGCAGTCAATGACATGAGAGGGACCATGCAAGAATTCAATAATAGACTAACTTCAGTAGAAAATAGAACTTGTACTATTGAAGAAAGAACTTCCAATAATGAAGACAGGTTGATCAAGCTAGAGCACACCGACACCAAAAAATAAAAACAATTAAGAGATCATGACCAGTATTTCAAGAATGTCTGGGATGAAATGAGAAGGAACAATATGAGAGTAATTGGAATACAAGAAGAAATTGAGACACACACCAATGGTATGAGGAATATTCTCAAAGAGATCGTGAAAGAAAACTTTTTCCACATAGAAATAGAATCTGACATGCTCATCCAGGAAGCTTACAGGACACCCAATAGGCCTAATCAAAAGAGAAACTCACCAAGATATATCATATTCAAAATGTACAACAGAGACCCAAGGAAACTATTAAAAGCAGCAAGGGAGAAATGCCAAATCACATTCAGAGGCAAGCCAATAAGAATTGTCTGTGACTTTTCAACCCAACTGCTGGAAGGAAGAAGGTCTTGAAATAATATCTTTCAATGTGTAAATTATCACAACATGCAGCCTAGAATTCTATACCCAGCAAAGCTTAGCTTCAGATTTGATGGATAAATAAAAACTTTCCATGATAAAACAAAACTGGCAGAATTTGTCAACAGAAAACCTGCCCTACAAAGAATTCTCAAGGAAATGCTCCAGACAGAAAAACAAGCAATTGATACCCCAAACCCACAAACGGAAGAAATTCAGTGAAAGTATCACCCAGCAAGAACTAACCAAGGCAACCACAGAACTAGCTAAAAAAGACAAAATGTCTACGATTCAATTACACACGTCTATCTTAACACTGAATGTGAATGGTCTAATTGCACCACTCAAAAGATACAGACTTGCAGACTGGATCAAAAAACAAAATCCAACCATATGCTGCTTACAAGAAACTCACCTCACAGGCAAAGACATCCACAGATTAAGGGTAAAAGGATGGAAAAAAATCTACCATGCTTACGGACCAAGAAAACAAGCCGGTGCAGCTATACTTATATCCAACAAAGTAAATTTCAATCATAAATCAATCAAAAGAGATAAAGAAGGCCACTACTTAATACTAAAAGGAACCCTTCAACAGGAAGAAATAACCATAGTTAATATTTACTCTCCAAACAACAATGCAACCAACTATGTGAAGAAATTACTACATGACATCAAATCACTTGTGGATCACAACACAATAATACTGGGAGACTTCAATACTCCACTGTCACCATTAGATCATCAAAACAAAAAAATCAATAAAGAAATCTCTGGCCTAAATAACTCCATAAACCAAATGGACTTAATAGATATATATATATAGAATTTTCCATCACAAGTTAGCAGAATATATCTTCTTCTCTGCAGCACATGGATCCTTTTCCAAAATAGACCATATTCTGGTTCATAAAGATAATCTCAGCAAATATAAAAATGTAGACATCATTCCGTGTGTCCTTTCAGACAAAAATGCTATGACCCTAGTGATCAACAACAATAATCATAACAGAAAACACACATATTCATATTAAATGAAGAATGGATCCAAGAAGACATGAGAGAAGTAATCAAAAATTCTTGGAAGAGAATGAAAATGAAGACATAACATATCAAAACTTCTGGGACAGCATGAAAGCTTTCCTAAGGGGAAAATTCATAGCACTGAGTGCCCACATTAAAAATGAAGAGAGATCCCAAATATATAAGCTTATGCTTCATCTCAAAGCCCTTCAAAAGTAAGAACAATCTAACCCCAAAGCCAGCAGAAGACAAAAAATAATCAAGATCAGAGCTGAAATCAATGAAATTGAAAACAAAAAACAATAAAAAGAATTGATGAAATAAAGAGCTGGTACTTTGAAAAAATAAACAAGATAGGGAGGCCCCTAGTGAATCTAACCAAAAGAAGGAGAGAAATGAAGCAAATCAATAAAATCTCCAATGAAAAGGGAACGATCACCACCAACCCCATGGAAATCCAACAAACTATAAGATCATATTTTGAAAACCTGTATTCCTCCAAATTAGATAACTTGGAAGAAATGGATAAATTTCTTGACACATACAACTTCCCTAAATTGAATCAGGAGGATATTGAATTCCTAAATAGCCCAATCACAGGCACTGAAATCCATACTGCTATTAAAAGTCTACCAAAGAAGAAAAGCCCAGGACCTGGTGGCTTCTCCGCTCATTTTTACCACACTTTTGAGGAGGAACTAACACCTCTCCTTATTAAGTTGTTTCAAGAAATTGAAAATGAGGGAATGTTCCCCATCCACTTTTTATGAAGCAACCATAACTCTGATACCAAAACCTGATAAGGGTACATCAAGAAAAGAAACCTACAGACCAATATCCCTTATGAAGTTGGATGCAAAAGTCCTTAATAAAGTGCTAGCAAACTGTATTCAAAAACTTATCAAGAAAATAATCCATCATGATCAAGTGGGTTTCATCCCAGGAATGCAGGGCAGGTTCAACATACGCAAAACAATTAATGTAATCCACCACTTAAACAGAATCAAGGACAAAAACCATATGATCACCTCAATGGATGCAGAAAAGGCCTTTGAAAAAATCCAGAACACTTTTATGTTCAAAACTCTAGAGAAGATGGGGATCAAAGGACCATTTCTGAACTTTGTAAAGGCTGTATATGCTAAACCCTCAGCTAGTATAATAGTAAACGGAGAAAAGCTGAAAGCATTTCCACTAAAGTCGGGAACAAGACAAGGCTGTCCGCTCTCACCACTTTTATTGAATATTTTTCTTGAAATCCTAGCTGGAGCAATTAGGCAAGTGAAAGAAATCAAAGCAATAAAAATAGGAAGAGAGGAAGTCAAACTCTCTCTTTTTGCTGATGACATGATCCTGTATCTGAAAGATCCAAAAAACTCCATCAGTAAACTGTTTGAACTCATAAATAGATATAGCAAAGTGGCAGGATACAAGATCAACATGCATAAATCAATAGCTTTCCTATACACTAATAATAATAGGACTGAAGAAGAAGTCAGGAAATCAGTCCCTTTCAAAGTTTAAAAAAAAAATAAAATAAAATACTTGGGAATTAACCTCACAAGGGACATGAAAGATCTCTTCAATGAAAACTATTGGTCATTGAAGAATGAAATCCAAGACGACCTAAGAACATGGAAAGATGCCCCATGTTCTTGGTTAGGCAGAATTAATGTAATAAAAATGGCCATTCTACCAAAAGCTTTATATAGATTTAATGCAATCCCTATAAAGATACCTATGTCATTCTTCACGGACATAGAAAAACCAATTCTCAAATTTATTTGGAACAATAAGAAACCAAGAATTGCCAAAACACTACTAAGCAAGAAAGATGAAACAGACCGTTTTGCCATACCAGATTTAAAACTATACTATAGAGCCGTAGTAACAAAGACAGCATGGTACTGGTATCAAGATAGGAAAGAAGACCAATGGAATAGAATAGAAGACCCTGAAACAAACCCTCAAATCTTTAAACATCTGATTTTTGACAAAGGGGGGCAAAATATTACATTGAGGAGTGAAAGCTTCTTCAACAAATGGTGCTGGACAAACTGGTCAGCCACTTGCAGAAAGTTGAAATTAGACCCATATTTTTCCCCTGGCATGAGAATCAAATCAAAATGGATTAAGGAGCTAGGAATTAAACCAGCTACCTTGCAAATGATAGAAGTCAAAGTATGTCCAACACTTCAGCATGTGGGAGTAGGCAAAGACTTTCTCAACATGTCTCCTAAAGTGAAGGAAGTAAAGTCAAAAATCAGTGAATGGGATGCCATAAAGCTAAAAAGCTTTTGTACTGCCAAGGAAACAATCATAAGAGTCAAGAGGTTTCCTACGGAAATGGAGAGAATCACGGGCTATGAATCCTCTGACAGGGGTCTCATATCCAGAATCTACAAAATCCTCAAAAATATCAACTACAAAAACACAAACAACCCAATTAATAAATGGTCCAAAGAGCTAAAAAGAAGCTTCTCATCAGAGGACATTGATCAAGCCAATGAATACATGAGAAAGTGCTCTAAATCTCTAGTAATCAGAGAAATACAAATGAAAACCACATTAAGATATCACCATATGCCAGTCAGAATGGCAAAGATGAAGAAAATAAACAATAATAGATGCTGGAGAGGCTGTGGAGAGATGGAGACACAAACACACTGTTGGTGGAACTGCAGACTGGTACAGCCCCTCTGGAAAGCAGTGTGGAGAATCCTCAAAAAACTAGGGATGAGACCACAATACGACCCTGCTATTCCACTCCTGGGTATCTTTCCAGGGGATTTAGAATCAGCACATTATAGTGACACAGCAATATCTATGTTCATAGCAGCTCAATTTACTATTGCTAGACTATGGAAACAACCCAGATGTCCCTCACTGGATGAATGGATCCAAAAACTGTGGTACGTATATACCATGGAATTTTACACAACAATGAGAAACAATGATATTGCAGCCTTTGAAGGTAAATGGATGGCTATGGAAGAAATTATGCTTAGTAAAATCAGCCTAACCCAGAGAACCAAGGTTCGAATATCTCCACTTATCTGTGGAGGTTGGAACTAGACCTTGGCCATTGAGAAAGGTGGTCTATTATCATGTGTTAAATCCAGATAAGATGTAATGTTATACACCCTAATACTTTTTTAGAGATATTGTGGGTAAGGGAAGGGAGGGATACAGGTGGGAAATTGGGCGGGGGGCACTCCTGGGGATAAATCTAGTATCCAGAAACTATACATATTTCATATTATTTTTGTTAAAAATTTGTATGGTTGTTCAAAAATTAAAATTAAAGTAAAAAATTAATCATATTTGAAAAATCCTTTTCTCTGCCTTTGCCATATTATATTGACAATATGGATCAAGAGAGCATTATAACAACATGAATCATGAGGCTATCCTTATATAATGGCAAGTGAAAAAATATATGAAGTATTCATTCAAGTGTTTGACCAATGGTAGGGGCTCAGTAAATGTTAAATATATTAATACTTGAATTTTGAATATTCATCAAAGAACTGCAAACTCTGTACCAGTGGATTGTGGGATTTGATGAGATAAATTATCATAGAAAGGATGGAGGACAAAGAAGAGGTTTACACTATCATGGCAAAGGAGAATCTCATTTTCCTAGAGATGATGGCATTTCTTGTAGTTTATGAAAATTGTGTGGTGAAGATCCATTATTAGGGATGAGGAAGATCTAAACCAGATAACTGATAAGGCATAGATGTGCACCATTTCCGTAAAGAGAGACTTTATGTGCTAAAGGTAGATTATTTTGCCTATATATATTTTAGGTTTTTTATTTTTTTTTTATTTTATTTTTTATAGCAGTTTTTTTATTTTTGAACAACCTTAAAAGATTTTAACAAAATAATATAAAATGTGTATATATTCTGGATATTGCAATTATCCCCAGGAGTTTTTTTTTAAAGAGAGAAGGACAGTAGGAGAAGAGAGAGAGAGAGAATACATTTTTTATTTAGTTCTTCTTGTGGCTTTCACTGCTCTGACACTCAGCTGTGCACTTGGGTGCTGGGGCCCTAACCTGTGTCCTCACGCAGGCCAGGCAAGCTCTGCAACCGCCAAGCCACCACTCCAGCCCTTGCCCATAATTTTTAATGCTAGACAAATTTAGACAATTATTTAAACAATGGCTGTCCTCTTTCCTTGCCATGGATTGTTGATCTGCTATGGAGATAGATTCAAAGCAGGAAGGGAAGAGTTCATTCATGGAAAAGCAAAGATTGCAGCCAACTAGTTGAGGTGTTTAGGATTATAATGCCCTCATTTCTATGACTGATTTAATTAGTATATTCTCTTAATTTGGGAATATGTCCATAAATCTTCCAGGTCAAGTTAATAGCTCTCTTTTCTGGGCTTGCAACAACACCCAACAGTACATGAATCATACTAAAAATATTAGACTTTCTAAGAACACATTTGCTTCTGGAAAATAGGTGTGGTTTAGTAATCTTATCCAAACTTTTGCATCCTGAGAAGTAACTTAACTCAAAGAAGCGTTTGTCCCTACAAGACTTATATAAAACTCATTCTCTTCTTTTACTTATGCAGTCCTGAAAAGGAGTCTTTAAATTGCCTTTCTTTATCTTATGAAAGATTAGCTGAATAGTTACCTCCACCAAACATCAGTTAAGTTTCTTTTTCCTCCACTCTCCTGAAATTTACCATCCTTTACCAACCTGACCTACATGGAGAGTTGGTTCCTTTGACAAGAGTGGTAGGAATTTGACTAACAGTCTCATGCCAGATGATGGCTTTTCTAATGAGAGTACTGTGAATTTATTTGCAAAGTACAACTTGAAAAACTGGATTCTCATTTATAAAAATTTTATGTTGCTATGATTATGTTTTATTGTGATATATGGGATTAAAAATTAACAAGACAGTATCATATACTTCTAAATCAGAAACTTCTATGAACCTATTCAATCAAAATCAAACTACTCAAAGTTCAGACAGTAAATATAGCTGAAACAATATTTTTGACCACTTGGTCAAAGTCTATCCAACACATTGTGTTATTAAAGACTTAAGTTCTCTAAAAAATAGACTGATTTAAAAAGGCATCCACTTTTGAAATTAGTCTAGTGCTACAAGTCATAGAAACCTTATGACCAAACTGAAAGACACATAAAGATTCTAATTCTTGGAATAGCTAAGGTCATCATCCACCATTCAGGATGCCATCAGAACAGCTGTTGGGTGTTCTCATGAATAAATCATATATTATTCTTTCCTGAAATTTTTCCTCAGTGTCTTTGGTGGCATTGTCAGGAAAGACCATAGTGCCAGCCACTTTTCACATGAAGCTCTTCATAGTGGTAAGACTCACCAGGGAAGATCAGCACAACATGTGCATTTATTCTGTAGCACACACAAGCCTCAATGCTGTTCCAGTTCCATTGAGCAGTTTTGTTCATTTGCTGTTACACATGTTTTAGTCCACTATTCAGAGCATGGCTTCTACCTGGCAGAAGCCAAGGGAATCCTAATTGTCTGTGACATCTAGGAAGCTCTGTAGCTTACAGATGAACTTCAAGTTTCATACAACCTATTTCTGACTGCAGACAAGAAAGAACTCCTGGAAACTCTTCCTCAGGGGATACTCACTTATGTTCATCTATCTTAAGCTTTGCATTAGTTTCATTTGTAGAACACTTTATCCTCTGATTGTGGAAAATATTATGGGAAGCTTCATGAAAAGCCATTAAGAAGACAGGATAGAGCCAGAACAAATAGCATGATCCAAACTTGTGAAGATGCAGAACAGAGTAAGAAATCCTCTGCATACCCAACTTAGTCCTTCAGACGCTGGAAAGTGAGTTACTTAGTGACATTTGAAAAGAATTCTGTGAAGTTTCTTAGCCCATGTGACTGCACAGCTTCTAAATAAGGGAGAGTGGGTTATTGATTTTCTTTGTGGTTCTTCATAATGTGAGGGTGCACAGCAATATTTTGTGGAAAGGAACATTTATACATAAAATTCAGTGACATCTTACAAGCAATCACTCACACCCACACAATTAGTGTCCAGGTCTTGGAAATGGGATGCCTAAAAGCACAATATTTTTGTAGGCATCATTTTCATTAATTTGTCCAGTTTTAAAATATATAATGACATTAATTTTGTTCTTTTACTTTTATTTACTACTTGGATAAAATTTTTTGAAGATACATGATTGGACCATGCAATGGTTCAATACTTGTATACAACTTGTAACGTATACAAATGATTTGATTTCATATACTTATTGGTAAAACATGTGTCTCATCTTAGAATACATTTACTTAGGTTTATTGCTATGTTTTTTAGAGTGATAGTTTTAAAAAATGAAGTTGAAGGTATCACAATACCTGACATGAAATTATACTACAGAACTGTAGTAACAAAAGCAGCATGATATTGTTATGAAAACAGACAAGGAGATCAATGGAATAGAATAGAAGTTACAGAAACAAATCCACAAATCTTGAACCACCTAATACTTAATAAAGGGGGCAAAATATTGCTTGGAATATAGACAGACTGTTCAATAAAAGTTCCTGGATAAACTGGACAACCAACTATATGCAGAAAAATGAAATTAGATTCTTGTCTCTCATCTTGCACAAAATCAAATTGAAGTGGATCAAGGACTTATGATTTATAGCAGCTACAATACAACTCTTTGAAGAAAAAATAGGATCAACACTCCATTGTATAGGTGCTAGCAATAACTTCCTTAACCAGACTCACATAATGCAAGAATTAAAACCAAGAATCAATGAATGGGATGCCATTAAACTAAAAAGCTTCTGCACAACTAAGCTATTAGTCAAGATTATGAACAAAGAGTCTACGGAATGGGAGAAAATCATGGTCAGTTACTCCTCTGACAGGGGACTAGTATCCAGAATATACAAAGAACTCAAAAAACTCAGAATCAAATATACATTCTACTCAATCATTAAGTGGGCAAAAGACCTAAACAAATTTCTCAACAAAAGAAATACAAAAGGTCCAAAATTAATGAAAAAATGTTCAACATCTTTAAGAATCAGAGAAATGAAAACTAAAACTACATTAAAATTTCATCTCATTTCAGTCAGATTGGCAAAACTAAAGAATACAAACAATAACAGGTACAAAAGAGGTTGTGGGAGAAAGGAGCACCTGTACTCTTGGAGAGACTGCAGACTATGACAGCCACTATGCAAAGCAGTATGGAGACTCCCCATAAAATTAGGGAGGGATCCACCATACGACCCAGCTATTGCATTACTTGGTATTTTCCCAAAAGGAATAAAATCAGCACATTACAGTGACACATCTATGTTCATAGCAACAGAATTTACTATAGCTACATTACAGAATCGACATAGACGCTCTTCACTGGATGAATGGAATAAAAGCTATAGTAAATGTATACAGTGCAGTTCTACTCCAATACTGAATAGAAAAAAATCATAGCCCTTTCAAGTAAATGGATGAAAATGGAGAAAATTACATTAAATGAAATCACCCAAACTCAGAGATTCAAATATCCATTGTTTTCACTCATACACGAAGTTAGAGTACATCTAAGGGTGTGGTGAAAGATATTCAAAAGTTTATGTATTAGATCCATCATATTCGTAGTAACACATGAGCAGGGTGAAGTCTACTTATGAAGTGGTGGGAGCAGGGGAGAAGTGATGAGGAAGATGAGATAGGAAATTGGAGGCTTATAAATACTATATGCTGTACTCCACTGAGAAGCTAAATAATAGTCATGGAGACATTTATAACTAGAAAAATCAAAAAATTAAATATGTATATACACATTTATAGCTGTAATGGGGTGTGAATGCAGTGTTGGCAAGAAAATGGGGAGTGGGCAAGGGGAGATATCCTAGGTAAGGTTTGGGTTCAAGCTACATAGTCATGTCATGTGCATGTATGATTCTATAATAATGAATCCCTTCGCTATGTAAGACTACATGTTAGCAACAATAAAAATTGGGAAAAAAAGAGAAAGTTTTCATGTATAAAGAATGTTTTGAGTTCCTCATGTTTCTGGATATTCATCCCTTGTTCAAATTACTGTTTGCAAGTATTTTCTCCCATTCTGTAAGTCATCCCTACCTAGTTGTTTGTTCTTGCTGTGTGGAAGCAATTTAGTTTGATGTGATCTCATCTGTCTGTGTTATTGTGCCCTGTGCTTTTGAGGTCTTGACAAAAAACTCTTCCCATTCCAATGTCTTGAAGGATGTCCTTAATACTTTCTTCTACTAGTTTTTTATTTCCACATTTACATTTAAGTTTTTAATCCACTCAAGTTAATTTTTACAACTGGTGAAAAATACTTAGGTTCATTATTCTGCCTCTGGATGTTCAATACTTCCAATGCCATTTAATGAAAAGATTCCTCTCTCTAATGCTTCTTTTTTTTTAACAAGTTTTTAAAAAATCCATGTGGTCTAAATGTGTGGATTTTCTTTGAAGCACTCAAATCTGTTTCATTGATGTATGTTCCAGTTTTTATGTCAATATCATGCTTTTTGATTATTATGATACTGTAGCATGTTTTTAATTTAGGAAGTGTACTGCCTCCTTCTTTGCTCTTTTTAATCAAAATGATTTTAGGTATTCAAAGGTTTTTACAGTTTTATATAAGTTTTAAAATTATTTCTTCTACTAATGTGAAGAATTTTTTTTGATGTTACAACTGGAATTACATTGAATTTGCATATCATTTTTGTGTAGCAAGGACAATATACCACTACTGTTTCTCCTAATCCATCAGTGCAGGATGTTTTTCCATTTTTTTTGTCTTTTTAATATTTTTCTTTTTTTATTGATTCTTTTAAATTATATGTAATATTGATTCATACTGACATAATTACAAAAGCACAGAATATAACTTGCTTTACTCAGTTTTCAGTACTCCACTTTCCCTTCTCTCCTCCTTCCTCCTGCTCTATTCCTTCTACTTTACTGAACTTTCTGCTATTTGCTTATAATTTTGTAAAATTTTTGTCTTGTATAAATTTTTCACTGTTGTACATTCATGCATGAACATAAGAAAGCCAGAATTATTCCACTGTCTACCAATCCCATCCCCCACTTTTCCCTTCATTCCTCTTCATCTACTCTACTGACCTTTCCACTATTTTTTTTAACCTGCCATATTCTGGATGAACTTTTCCATATCAGACAAATTATTCACCTTTTTTTGGTGCTCGAGTTTTTGTTGTAGAGGCCCTTAATATCCTTTGTTAGATTGATGCCCAAGTTTTTGATGTTTTTTTTTTTAGGAGATTGTGAATGGGACAGAGTTCCTGATTTCTTCTTCAGTGGACTTGTTGTTGGAGTATAAGAAAGATAATAATTTAGGAATGTTAATTTTATAACAGCTGCTTTGCTGAAATCATTTATAAGCTCTAAGATCTTCTCATCAAGTTTATTGGGTCTTGTAAGTATAGGATCCTGTCATCAGTAAATAGAGACATCTTGACTTCCTCTTTTCCTATTTGAGTTCCTTTGGTTTCCTTTTCTTGTCTGATAGCTCTGGCTAGGGTTTCAAGGACTATATTGAATAAGAGTAGTGAAAGTGGAGAACCTGGTCTTGTGAATTGCAGAAGTATTGAGTAGATGGAAAAACATTTCATATTCTTGGTTAGGCAGAATCAATACAATCAAAATGGCAATTCTGCTGAAAGCCCTATACAGATTCAATGCAGTTCCCATCAACATACCAATGACATTCTACACAGATATAGAAAAAGCAATTCTCAAATTTGTATGGAATAACAGAAGACTCAAAATAGCCAAAATATTACTAATCAGGAAAGAGGAAGTAGGAGGTGTCACAATTACTGACCTGAAATTATACTATAGGGCTATAGTAACCAAAAAAGCGTGGTATTGGAATCAAGACAGCATTCAATACCAATGAAACAGAAAATACTAAGATGAACCCCCAAATCTTTAATCATCTAATATTTGATAAAGGGGGCAAAAGCATACTGTGTAAGAAGGATAGCCTGTTCAACAAATGGTGCTGGACAAACTAGACAGCCACATACAGACAACTGAAATTGGATCCTTACCTCTTGTGTTCTAAAAAAATCAAATCAAAATGGCTCAAGAATCTGGAAATTAAACCAGCAACTTTACTATTGCTTGAAGAAAAAGTAGGATCAACACTTCATGACATAGGGGTCACCACCATCCTTATCAAGACTCCCATAGCACAAACATTAAAGGTAAGAATAAATGAATGGGGTGCCATCAGATTAAAAAGCTTCTGCATTTTAGTCAAGAGTGTCAAGAGAGAACATAGAGAATGGGAGAAAAGTTTTGCCTGCTACAGCTTGGACAGAGGGCTAATATCCAGAATATACAAATAACTCAAAAACTGCACACCAAAACCACAAGTATTCCAATCAATAAATGGGCTAGGGAGCTAAATAGAAATTTTTCAACAGAGGAAGTCCAGAAAGCCCATAAACATGTGAGAAAATGCTCTACAACACTAGCAGTCAGAGAAATCAAGTCAGAACTTCACTGAGATTCCACCTTTCTCCTGTCAGAGTGGCAAAAATGAAGGATACGAATAGTGAAAGACGCTTGAGGGGCTGTGGGAAGAGAGGAACATTGTCACATTGTTGGAGAGACTGCAAACAGGTACAGCCACTCTGGAAAGCAGTGTAGAGACTAATCTACACTGAACTGGAACCACCTTATGACCCAGCTATCCCACTCCTGGGTATTTTTCCAAAAAAGCTAAAATTGGCATATTACAGAGATACAGCTTCATCAGTGTTTTTAGCAGCTCAATTTCCTGTAGCTAGTCTATGGAAACAACCCAGATGCCCCTCACTGAACGAGCGGATTGAAGAACTGTGGTATATATTCACAATGGAATTCTACTCTTCTCCTACAGAGAATGATATCATGGCATTTGCAGCCAAATGGATGGACATAGACAAAATGATGCCGAGTCAAATATCCCAATCTCTTATATGTGGAAGTTAGAATGCAATCAGAAACAGACTGAAAGTTTGCTAAGCTCTTGATAACCCCAACATGGTTGAATTTTTACATGAGCAGGGGGAACCTTGTTTATGATGTTGTGTGATGAATGGAGGTGGGCAAGGAGGCGGGTGGGAACAGGAGGGATATCAAGGCAGCTGGAGAGAGGGAGGATGGGGCTATCAACACAGTGGGGAACCTTCTACTTCCTTGAGAAGCCCAACTAACATGAGGGGGAAAGTAAAGGGAAACACGGGATCAGGGAAAACTCAAAGAGAGGAGACCATGGAATGGCATCAGCCTTGGCTTGCTCTATCATTATGCTTTTGTTTATGATTGTATGGCAATGATTCCCTCCTAAATGTAAGACTATTTTGAATGAATAAAAAAAAATTCAATCTTTGACTTTTTGGGATTGGCTCATTTCACATAGAAAGCTAGTCTCCAGTTTCATCCATTTACCAGCAAATGTCATGATGTCATTCTTCTTTATGACTGAGAAATCCTTTCTTGTATATGTAGACAACTTTTCTTTATCCACTCATCTGTTGAAGGGCAACTAGTTTCCTTTTATAGTGTGACTATCATGAATTGTACTAATATACACATTGACATGATGGTGTCATTGTAGTATGCTGGTTTTAAATCTTTTGAATATATAAGAAGAATTTCTGTACTGCTTTGCAGTGTAGTTGCACTAGTTTGCCATCCCATCAACAATGTATGGTTGTACGTTTCCCCCAACATACTCAACAATGATTATTGTTATTTTTATTCTTGGTAATTGTCATTCTCACTAAAGTGAGAAGAAACATCACCACAGTTTTAATTTGCAATATTGAATGATATGCATGTTGATCAATTTTCCGTGTATTTGCTTTCCATTTATATTTCTATTGCCCACATATTGAGTGGAATATTTATCTTTTTTGATGTTATGCTTTTTGAGGTTTTGTATATACTGCATCTCAAAAGCAGGTGGCAAATATTTTCTAACATTCTGTAGGCCCTCTCTTTACACTCTTAGTTGATAAAGTTGGACACCACTATTGTCTTTGAAGCAAAGGTGAAAGCATGCTGACTAGGGTAAAGGCACAGAAAAGCCACGAATGTTTGTGTGCCAAAGGTCGCACAGAAAGCATGCAAACACATGCTGAAGAGAATACAGTGTTCCTTAACTCTTGCCATAGTTCAAGATAGGTAACTTTCTAGTTTGCTCTCCACTATGCTCAAAACATACAATACTCTGCCTACAGCTGCTGTCTTTTAGAATAGACATCTTTGTTTTAGGAAGAAGTATAGCTATGCTGTACATGTTGTATTCAAGGTCCTTTGCTCCTCCTGATTATATCAAGGATGATAATAAAAGCTGTGTGGGAGGAGGATCAGGCCCTACATCCAGAGAAAAGTCTTTGTTTCCATAGTTCCTCCACCTTTAAAATCCTCAGATTGTTTTTATTTCTTTATTCCTCATACTTGGTCACCCCTCTTTTTCAGGTGCCTGTATGACCCCAACTGTGCTGGAACATCAGATTGTTGCCCAAGCAAGACTTGAACCAAAGGGAATGTCTGCTTCAAGCAGAGGAAATAAAACTACAAGAGAAATCAATACAAGTGATGCTGTTATCATGCACTTGATGTGTTACTGACTCTGTGTGG
The DNA here is from genome assembly GCA_004027875.1 of Aplodontia rufa. NCBI lineage: Eukaryota > Metazoa > Chordata > Mammalia > Rodentia > Aplodontiidae > Aplodontia > Aplodontia rufa. The sequence goes on along the minus strand of PVKS010013942.1, from coordinate 4,559 downwards.
AATGTGGATATAGCAAACTAGGGTAAAAAATCATATAGGGCACAGTCATTCCTGAGAAACTAAGCATTATATTCCGCTTCTTAAATGTATGCTTGAACAATGAGTTTCTCGTGTTTTGTCACAAAATTGAAGGAACTATTAGAGGACGTAATTAAACATAATCCTTGGTTCCCAAGTGAAAACACTCTAGATCCTGAATGTTGGGATCTTACTGGGGATAATTTCAAAAAGTACATCAAGCAATGTTATTGTTTTCTGCCTCTGCACTTTCTACTTGCAGTTTAGTCAAACATGCCCTGGAATCATTATAGGAGCATAAATAAAAGCCTCTACCTTTTGCACCTCCAAAGACGAATCCTTTTCTAGACACTTCTGATTTAAAAAAAATGATTTACATAAAAGGATTGCATTTAAACTAATTCCATTAGTGTTGACATTGGAAAAAATGAATGTTGAAGATCAAATGTGCTTCTTTGCCCTGTATCTGTTGTTCCTGACCCTCAAGTGCCTAGACAACATATACATACCCATAATTCCATTGATTTTAAGGCCTTGAATGTTCTTTGTGGCAATGTACTTCAAAAGAATGTCACTTCTATGTTTACTATTAGCATAGTGGAAAGTATGGGGCATGTTCAACTTCATCCTTGATATTGGCAACTGGTTGCTAAGGCAGCACTTGATTGGTATGATTATTTAATCTGGAAATCTAGCCTTGCTAAGTTTTTCCAGGAACAAGTCTGTGATAATCAGAGAAAAAATGTCCAAATTACTTTTGAAATTCTTTTAAGCACTGGGCTATATTTGGACGGATAAGATCAACTTACTATGATCCTAGAACACATGAGCAATTAAATTTGGTTGTGTGACGAGCCTGAATGACAATTCCAGAGTGAGACAATCATCAAGATCATTTACTCATCAATGTCTCCAAGGTTCCATTGGGTCATTCCCCACAGTTTGTTGATTGTTTAATGAGGGCAGTAAAGTGATATGTCTCGTATGCTAAGGCATCAGATATTTTGATTAGATAGTTCAAATATGAAAATGCAAAGAAGGACTGTAAACAAGATACAACTTCTATAAAAATGTTCAGGGAATTTCAGATTAAATTAGCGTATTTCAGTGTGTGAATAATACAGGTTATACTCAAGCCATGCTTGTGGTTGCTTTAAAAGGAAGATTTAAAAGGTCCAAGAAATTTATATTTTCATTGTGGAAATATGTACCATTTTAAAAAGGAATGCTGAATTCAAACTAAGAGGTTATAGCCCACTAGCAGTAGGCAACCCTAACTCTTTAATAAATCTTCTGTTTTATGCCCTCATTATAATAAAGGATATAATTAGGCAAATCATAATAAGTCCAAATTCCACCAGGGTGGGACTCCTTTATAATCTACAGGTAATGGAAATCAGAGCCCACCCCACCCTATCTATCAATGAGGGCATTTATGGCTCAGAAGCAGAAATTCCAAAACAACAAAGGACACAATCACTTACAAAATCACCTGGGCAGCACAGAGTTGGACTTACCCTCTGCCACAGTAGCAATCTTAATCTGTGAATTAGGCATACAAGCAATTCCTGCAGGTATTCCTGGTCCATCTCCTCCTGATACTATGGGATTAATTATTTGGATGGAATGGTCTTATTAGGAAGGATTATATTTTGTGCCTGGTATTATTCATATAGATTATACAGGCAAAATAAAAGGAGTGATGAGATCTAATAATATTCGTACATTACGACCTGAATGAGATATGTTCAGCTTTTGCTGTTACCTTCTGTACAAATGGGGAAAAGTTGTCTAAAAGAGAGAGGTTCCATGGAATGTGGAAATTCAGGGATCTCCCAGGTATTTTGGACATAGGAGGTCACAGCAGAGTGTTCCATGTTAACAATTGTGGTTAACAAAAAGAAAACAAGAGGCCTCACAGACACTGCATGTATGTTTCTGAAGTTTCTATTATTGGCCTTCAGATTGGTCTGCAAATGCACAAGAAAATTCATTAAGAGAACTAGATGCTTCTATTATTGTCCAACAAATTCAACATATGGTGTCTTGCCTCAGACCAGAAGGAAAAATGGAATATGTTCAACACTGTATAGCAGATATCCCTATAATATGGTGAAGAGATCTTCTGCTATGCAACTTCAATTAACCACAGATGCTGTGTATGCCATACAGTCTTCATCCAATTCTCCTGGTTGGAAATGAATGAATAAATTGAGCTATCAAAGTCATACTGGATTAGTAAACAACAACAGAGAACTAAGGTTCTTATCACCTTGGCAGTTAAATTCATCAGGACTTTTAATGGGGTTCATTGAAGAGACTCCACTAACCCATTCAGATTCTATTCATTGAATTTCTGATGATCCAATCTTGGTAGAAAGGTGGTCACTAACTAAGGGTAAACTTAACCTTATACATGAGTTGATGATTCAACATTTATAAGTAGGCCATTTAGAGGAGAATATTAGCCCTTGGAATACTCCTATTTTTACTGTTCCAAAAATGTCAGGTTATTTGAGGTTATTACATAACACAGGAAAATCAATAAAACTATGCTCAGTATGGGAACTTGACAACTTGGTCTACCCTTTCCCACAGTCATCCCTTTAGATTTTTTTTTTTTTTTTGGTAATAACTGGTCTAAAAGATTGCTTCTTTACTATACCATTAGCACCTTGGAACAAATGTTGATTTGCCTTTTTTCTGTACCAGCTTTAAATAACAATGCTCCTATGCAAAGGCAACAGTAGAAAATTTTACTTCAAGGGATCCAAAATAACCCAACTCTGGGACAAAAGTTTGTGTATCAAGCTTTAATTTGAGTTAGACAAAAAATTCCTAATATGTACATTATACATTATACAGATATAATTTAACTTTCCACCACAGGTTGACAATGTTTTTTAAATATTACTTAATCCTGAAATATGCCTCAATAACAAAAACTTAGTTATAGCACCAATGTACAAAAACCTCCCAACATTTCAATATTTAGGAGCTTTAGAAGAAAATCACATGATCTCTCTACAAAAATTACAAACACAAAGAGATCAATTAATAACACTTAATAAGTTCCAAAAATTATTGGGTGATATTAATTTGCTTCATCCTTATTTGGGTATTAGTACACAATTTAAGGTTTTAAAGAAAACCTTAAAAATTGATCCAGGTCTTGCATTTCCTTGCACACTGTCCTCTGAAGCATTTAAAGAGTTACAGTTAGTGGGAGAAAAAAATTAATCAATCTCAGCTACAAAATTTTGATTATGCTAATCCAATTATGCTAAGAGTTTTACCCAAGATTATCTCCCCACCTGCTTTTGTGATTTAAAAACAACTTCAACTGGGTATAATTGAATGAATTCACCTCTGTAACCAAAAGGTTAAAATGGCAATTGGATATGTGTAACTTATAGCTAAGGACATCATTTTTCAAGGACATCATTGTTTATAATTAATAGGAGAGGATCCCCATGTCATACATGTCCCTCTGGATAAAGTCCAATGGGAATCTTTACTTTAATTCTCCTTACCCTGGCAAATAGCTCTAGCCAGTTATGCTGGAATTATAAATAATATCAACCTAAAAATAAGTTATAAACTTTCTACAAGTGATTGCTTTAATTCTCTTTAAAGTCCCTAAAACTCAACTTATCAAAATTTCATTAACATATTTACTGATGATGGTTTCTCCAATGGGAAAGTAGGAATGAAAGGTCTTTATGTTACTAAAGTTATGCAAATTCCTTATAAACCTGCAAAAAAAGGACTGAATTATTTGCTGTTCAACAGGTTTTAATTTTAGCTACTCATTCCTAAAATATAGCTCTTGACTCTCAATATGTAGTAGTGCATTAATTTCAAAATCAGAAACTGGTAAATTAAAAGAATTGACAGATGAAGAACCTTTTCAATTATATTTCAGGACCCAGAAAGTCATCCATCAATACACTGCATCATTTGTTTAATACTCATATGTTGGGAACATGAGGTTCAGCTGGCTTGTAGAAGAATTGGAGGTAAACAACTCTAAGGGGTCCAGCTGGCTTGTAATTAGCAAATTGCCTGACCGCATGACTAAGCTATTCGGCCACTCATTTGTTACAATTGGAGAAAGGTGTTTGTATTGTATCCTATTGGCTGTTGTAATGGATAAATAGAGTAGCAGCTAGTCAGGTAAAGGAAGCAGCCAAAGAGAAAGCACAGAACCAGAGGAGAAGAAGCAGCAGCCAGAAGCAGAAGCAGTCAGAAGCAGCAGCAGCAGAGACGTCAGAGAGATCAGCAGCTTAGAAGATCCAGGTCCCGTGTTCCAGCTGCCGGCGTTCACCCCTTGTTCCCGGCTCCCCAACCCTTCCTAACTCAGCCCCTTGGAGGATGGCCCAGCGTTAAGCCATTCTGCCCGCTTCTCGCACAGGAATGCTGCGAGGAGCAACTCCTCGCCCCAACCCCTCCCTAACTCGGCCCCTCGGAGGATGGTACGCTGGGCCATTCTGCCCGCTTCTCGCACAGGAACGCTGCGAGGAGCGACTCCTCTTCCCCCC
>PVKS010013941.1:0-49554 GCA_004027875.1 Aplodontia rufa | reverse complement strand
AGTGTAGGAGATTGAACCTAGGGATGGTGCTGCCAATTGTGACCTACACCTCTATCTTCTTCATATGGCCTTTGATGTAGTCAAGACGTGTGTACCGTAACATAGAGTTTTGCAGTAATCTTTTTTCTTTTTAATAGAGGGAGTAAACTCTAATGATAAAAAGTATAGTATAGCATATACATATCACTTATTATCAAGTATTCTGTTTTTCAGGTAAATTTATATACTCTTCATTTATTCATCTATTTATTTTTGGAACCAGGGATTGAACCCAGGAGTGCTTAACCATTGAGCCACTTCTCCAATCCTTTTTATTTTGAGATGATAGCTTGGTTGTTAGGCGCTTGCTTGGCATGCACAAGAACGTGAATTTGAACCCCAGCACCACATACACAATGAAGTGTCAGAGCAACAAAAGACACATCAAAAACTAAATAAAAATTGATTCTCTCTCTCTCTCACTGTCCTTTCCTCTTAAGAAAAAAAAGCAATTACAAGAAAAAAATTAATGGGCAGCAGAGTGAAGGGGTATCCTTTTTTTTTTTTTATTAGGGATAATGAGAGAGAATTTTATTTAGTTTTTCATTTGGCTTTCGTTGCTCAAACACTTCGTTGTGTACGAGGTGTTGGGGGTTCGAACTTGGGTACTTGCGCATGCCAGGAAAGCACTGTAACTGCTGAGCCACTGCTCCAGCACAGGGGTGTACTTTTATTTTTTATCTGGCCTTTATTTCTCTGACACTCAATTGTGTATGTGGTGCTGGGGTTTGAACCCGGGTCCTTGCTGATGCCAAGCAAGTGCTTCAACTGTCCAGCCACTGCTCCAGCCCATTTGCAAGCATTTTAAAGTGCAGGACACAAAGAATTTTTTTTTCTTTTTTTTTTTTGCACATCACTGTGTACAATAATGGTTCTTAGGTACTTTAAAAAATGACAGGGTTTGTTTTGAAAATGTAGTTTTCTAGTATCGTGGTAATATGCGTTCAGGTTTCCTTAACACAGGTGACAGCTTGTTCTTGTCTCTGAGTTAAAGTTTAAATTTTATGGTAATTAACTAATTGCATGACCTTTGAAACTGAGCAAAGAAAGTATTTCAGAATAGTGAAACTGAGTACAACTGCTTTGAGTTTTGGACTATAAATTTGAATTTCCTTCCACTGAGCAAGTCAGGGATGAGAGTGGGGTCTGGTTTAAACAAAAAGTGTGATTAATTGTTGATGATTTCTGAATTTTATGTTTAATATGGCATTTTGTAATATGGCATTGGTAGCCTGCTTATATGTAGTTTATTTATTTGTAAAGAGAAAGGGACAGGGGGCTGGAGCAGTGACTCAGTGGATACAGTACTTGCCTGGCATGCATGAGGACATCGGTTTGAACCCTAGCACCACATACACAATGAAGTGTCAGAGCAACAAAAACCTCATGAAAAACTAAATAAAATTGATTCTCTTTGTCTCTCCCTCTCCCTCTCTCTCTCCAAAAAAAAAAAAAAAAAAAAAAAGACTTGATCTTTTAAAAAAATGGATTTAAATTCCATATGTAACTGAAGAAAAGTTCTGTTCCAGGTTTAATAATCAAGGCATCTATTTAAGATTTGGAAATTTTATTATTAATCCTTCCTTTAGTGTCGTTGGTAGTTTCAGGTTTTTTAGTGGCTCTCTAGCAAGTTATCTAGGCTTGTTTTCGTTCGTAAGCCAGTGGAACGGCATCCATTTTGTTCTGTGTTGTCAGCCCTTTACCCAAGTGAAGGAGAATAAGAATCCTAGGAACTGTGAAATTTGTTATTCAGACCTGATTAGTTTTGTCTGTAATGGATAAGAGTTTTAAAAAATTCCATGTGGTCTCTTAGATTTTAAAACCCAGACCTCACATGTGGTAGGCAAGCACTCTACCACTGAACTGTGTCCCCAGCTCTTCCAGCTTGATTTTTGAGAGGTGAGGCTTCCTGCAGATTGTTGGACAGTTTTGTTTTTTGTTTTTTTTTTTTCATGAGACAAGGGCATTCACAAGTGAATTGAGATATTGAACTACTCAGAATTTAATTATGAGTATTTAATGAGACACCCAGTCTCAAAGAATAATTAGTTTTGATGATATTTTTCGTAATCATTAGTTTATTAATAGCTCTATAAGTTTCCCATATTCTAAGATCACAAGGGGAATGATTTGGATCAGCCTATTGGCTTTTCCATCTCTCATGTCTATTCAAATCCTTTGCCCGCCCCCCCCACCTTTTTTTTTTTTTTTTTTTTGGTACCAAAGGTTGAACCCTGGGTCTCTCAACTGGTAAACCACATCTCCAGGCCTTTTTGTTTTTAGTTTGAGACAGGGTCTCGCTAAGTTGATGAGAGCTTTTCGAGTTCCTGAGGCTGGCTTTGAACTCACAATCCTCCTTCCTTAGCCTCCCAAGTTGCTAGGATTACAGGCGTGCAACACCATACACTGCTTCCCTCTCTATTTTTTAATTGGGCTATTTGAATTTTTGTTGTTGCATTATGGGAGTTCATCATATATTCTGGAACTCTTACCAGATAATGTGACTTGCAAGTATTTTCTCCCATTCTGTAGGTTTCCTTTTCTCTGTGTTGATTTTTGTCCTGGGATATACAAATATGCTTAAGTGTGTAGTCCCATTTATCTTTTACTGTTGTTTCATTTTGATGTCATATCCAAGAAATCATTACTGGGGCTGGAGTAGTGGCTCAGAGGTTATGGTGCTTGCCTGGCGTGCACGAGGATGTGAGTTTGTACCCCAGCACCATGTATACAAGGAAGTGTCTGAGCAATGAAAACCACCTGCAAAACTAAAATAAAATTGATTCTCTCTTTTTCACTGTTCTTCTCTCTCTCTTGAAAAGAAAAATGATTCTTTTTAATGCTAAGTTCAATTTTATGATCTTTCTCCCTGTGTTTTCTTCTAGAAGTTTTGGTCCCCTCTTCCCCACTGCCCTTTGCAGTGCTGGGGGTTGAACACAAGGCCATGTGCATGCTAGGCAAGTGCTCTACCATTGAATTATACCCACAGTTCCTTTTTTAAAAGATTTGAGGCAGGGTCTGCCTAAGTTGATCAGGATAGTCTAGAAGTTGTGATCCTCCTGCCTCAGCCTCCCAAGTCACTGGGATTATGGGCCTATCATAATCCATGCCCATGAATTTCAGGTCTTACTGTTTAGGTCTTTAACTTCCCTATGAATTAATTTTTGCTTATGATGTAAGATAAAGGTCACACTTCATTCTTCTACGTGTAAGTATCCAGGTATCCAGTTTTCCAAGCATCATTTGTCAGAGTGTATTCTTTTTCCACAGTGAGTGGTTTTTGTACTCTTTCAGCTAAGCTGTTTTTCGTTTGTTTTGCAGCTTCCACCACTGAAGTATATATTCAATCCATTTTTTAACTTTATTTTGAGGAAGGGTCTTGCTAAATCTTCTAGGCTGGCCTTGAACTTAAAATCCTTCTGCCTTAGCCTCCTGAGTAGCTGGGTTTTTATAGACGTGCACACATAGCACCTAAAGTGGTTTTTTTACCCCGCAGGGCTGAGGACTGAACTCGGGGCCTTGCACATGCTAGGCATGCGCTCTACCACTGAGCTAAATCCCCAACCCCCTAAAGTGGTTTTTTAAATAGTCAGTTTATATGTGTGGCCAATGTTTTTTTCGTTGGTGGTACTGGGGATTGTGCAACACTGAGTTGCACCCTTAACCCCTTTATTTTCTAATGTATTTGTCATTGATATGTCTCTAAACTTACTTGCATGAATCTTCCTGTATACGATCATTCCCATCAGATACGTCGTTAGTTTTACCTTGTTGAATAAGTCTCTGGAATCTTCCAGTGTGCCTTGGTTTAGGTGGTTGTTGATCATTAGGTGAATGGCACAGTGGTAGGATGGATCTCTTTTCTCCAGCTTCCCAAAGATATCCTTTGTATGCTTTGTGTGTTGCATCTTCTATTTTCTTAGTCTTATGTTTTTACTTTTTCGAGTATATTCCTTCACTTTGGCTTAGTGAATCTCTGAAAAATATCTTTGCATGTGTCTTGTTTTTTTTAGTATGGTTCCTTGCCCTCCACTTGCCTGGTATTCCCAATTCTAGAGACCCTTTTAGAAAATAAGTCTGCAGTCTTTCTGCTAAGGTGAGGAAAGGGCATTGTCTTTTAACTGCGTGGATAAAGGGAGAAGATCTGAGAGTCTAACCTCAGATATCAGTGAGTCTGCCCTTCTGCAACCTACTTCTCCCATTTCCAAGAGAGATCATTATCCCATTTGTATTGGTTTTTGGAGTCTAAATCATGTTTCCTCCTCTTTGCCACCTAGGATTCAGCTTTCCCAGGTCTGCTAAGACATTCATCACATTCTACTTATTCAATACATTTCAAAGTCATGTTGTTGCTGCTTTTTCATTTTTTTGTTTTTGTTTTTTTGTTTGTTCTTGTGGGTTTTTGTATCTTACTGTTGTTTAGTGTATGAGAAAGAACAGAGGCTGGGCACACATTCTGCTGTCTTCCTGGATGTCCCTGAGCTGCCCTTTATCTCAAGACTTCCTGTCATACTGGTTATTTGGTTACCTTTTATCTATTTGTCAAATCTGACTTTTATCCTCATCTTATTCCAGAACCAGTACTTTTTTTTTTTTTTTTTTGTGGTGCTGGGTATTGACCCAAGGGTGCTTTTCACTGAACTATATTTCCAACACCTGTCTATTTTTATTTTGAGGCAGGGTCTCACTAAATTGCAAAAACTGCCCTCAGACTCAAGATCCTCATGCCTTAACCTCATAAGTCACTGGGATTACAGGTTGTGTACCACCACACCTAGCTCCCAGTAGTTGTTATTACTTATTTTTCTAGCTTTCTGTGATTTTTTTCTCTTTTCACCTCTTGTTGTGTCCTTTTACCTGACACTCCTCTGATACCTATGTATTTCTAGGTGCCTCCACCCAGCAGAGTAGCCCCTTGGGCCTCTTAATTCTTGACAGTTTGCCTCCTCTCCTATGCTTCTTTGCCCCTCAAGATACAAAACACATCAAAAGATAGGTTCTAACTTATCCTTTGCTGCTCAAGAAACTATTCTAAACAGAAGCAAATTCACATACCAATCTTTGGAAATTAAATCTTTCCTGATTTAGTGCATGTTCTGACTTTGCTTCTCTCTGCTTACTACCTTTTATCATGTGTCATGTCTTTTCTCATCTTACTAACTGTTCATGTATTGACACATTATCTTCCTTGTAGGGATTTGCCACCATGGAGACAAGTATTTACTCTTTAAGTAAAACAAACATCAGGACTGGTTGAACAACCATTATATTGGAAGTTAGAAGGGCCGTTTATTTACTTATTTACCTAGTTTTTACTTACTTATTTATTTTTTGGTACTGGAGTTTGAGCCCAGAGGTGCTTTACCACAAAGATACATGTTCAATCATTTTTATTTTTCATTTTGGGACAGGGTCTTGCTTAGTTGCTGAGGGTTTTGCAAAGTTGCCAAGACTAGCTTGAATTTGTTGATCCTCCTGCCTCAGCCTCCTGGGTCGTTGGGATTATAGGCGTACACCACTGTGTCCAGCTAGAAGGGCTAAGTTTATTGTTGTAAGTGATATATATTGTGAACCTTTCTTATAAAATGGGGATATTAATCTCTTCTTACTTTATAGACTTACATAATCAAAGTAAAAAGAATTGAGTGATGGTGGGAAGCTCTGAAATGATATATAATTTTTGTGCCCCATCCATCTTGCTTTTGCTGCTTCCCTGCTTGAAATACATGAGCAGCAGCTGAACTGAGTAGATTCCCTACAGATCTACTGTGGCTTGGGTGATCTCTCCACTCTTGCGTGAATACCATTCCTGCTCTGTCATCTTAACCCAGCACAATGGAAGCATTGACTGCCATTCTTGGTATGGACTCTGGTGTTCCCAGTGGTGAAGTTTTCCTAAGCAGAGGACATATGTAAGGAGTGTGTGATTGGTGACTGCTGTGGCCAGTAGTCTATTCTGGGGGAGATAGCCGCCATGGTATCTGCTAGAGTCCATGGTGGGCAAAAAGAGTAAAAATTTTATTACCACGATTGTGATCACATCTATCTGTGTAGATTGCTTAGGCCTGGAGGAATTTGGGTTATATAAGTTGAGCAAATCTTAGTAAATTCTAGAGTTCTTATTTGTTCTCCTAAGGTTGATCTTGCCTTTCTGCCATGTAGTTGGTACTTCTCATTTGTTTAATTAGCCATTTCTTCATGAAGAAGGAAATCTGTCCAGTGCACTGGAGCAGGCCTATAATCCCAGCCATTTGCAAGATTGAGGCAAAATGATGGCAAGTTTCAGGCCAGCTCTAGCAATTTAGTGAGGCCTTAAGCAACTTAGTGAGACCCTGTCTTAAAATAAAAAATAAAAAGATCTGAGGATGTAGCTTGGTGGTCAAGTGCCCCTGTATTCAATTCCCAGTATCAAACAAAACAAAACAAAAAACTATGTGGAAAAGGGGAAACCTAAGTTCCTAAATATTAGTGTTAGAGATAGTAAAGATTGAACTTCACAACCAATGTGAATTCTAACAAAGTTCAGTATTTATGGAGTTTTATAATGTAAATTAGACTAGTTAAAAAACTTTTAGTGCATTATTTTTATTAGTCTCTTTTACCCTTAGGAACAACATAAATAGAACAAGATCAACTAGTTCTACATACAGTAGTGCTGGTTGAAGACATCAAGGTGATTTAAAAGTTTTTGTGCTTCAGCCAAGGGCAAAGGATACCTAGACCTGGAAGGAACCTTAGGAATTCTATTTTTATACTTTGTATAGATGTGAAAATGGAGTTCCTCAGAGAGGTAAAGTAGTTTGCATGAGGTCACAAAATTGGCAGCACTCTATTTCCAAACTTGTAGTCTACCAACAAGGAGCATCTAAAAGTGGAAATAAACAACAGTTCAGGGAGCTTCCAGTCTGAGATGGTGGTGTTTAACAGCCTCTGTTCTTTTTCAAATATCATTAAATGACAATAAAGAAAAGCAAAAATGTTAACTAAGGAGAGAACAGAACTGCAGAAGAGACAGCAGCAGCCCAAGTTAAGAAATTGGAAAGCAGGTAGATGAGTGATCACTGACTTAGAAGACTTGAGAAAGCTGAATTCTTAGCAGCAATCAGGGAGCCCTGTGATTTATATACTGTGACAATCCAAAAGGCTCAGGAATGGGAGGACCAGTTCCCTCTGGAAAGGGAGGCATCTTTTCAGTAGGGAAGTAGGTTGCAAGCAGCAAGGTTCATTGTAAGTTTGAGAAAAGACTTTCAGATCTTTTCCTTTTATTCATGCAGCCAAGAGAATGTGCTTTCTTCACTTTATAGCAGGAGGCTGTGGATTTATTTTTCTGGAAGGACAAAATATAATGTTTCTAGAATGGGGACAGCAGGCACAGTAGAGGACAAGAGTGCATTCTGTCAGGTACTTCCAAATCATGTACAATTTTCTCCATGCCTAGTATCATAATCAAGATTGATTTAGTTCCTTCCTCTCTTCCCCACAAGGGGCAAACTGATTAACTATCTTCCCATGAAGTCAATCATATAGGTTTTCAGGTTTCATTTTTTTCTCCCCCACTCCCATAATTTGGAAGTTAATCTTCATAGAAAAGTGGAAGGTGGTGCAATGCAGTTTAAAAAATTGAAGATAAATATTTTTAGGGTTATACCAATTTTGTCCTAATAGATTGATTATCCTACAATTAGTTCTTTTAAAAAAAACTGCTTTTATTGTTCTGTAGATTGCAGTGTGATATAAGGCCTTTTACGTACTAGGCAAGCGCTCTACCGCTGAGCTGCAGCCCCTAGCCTTGTTCTGTAGACCTTTAGCAATCACAATTGCTAGTTTTGGACATGAGAGTTGGGGCGAAGTACAAAGATAACTAGGCTGGGCACCGTAGTACATACCTGTAATCCCAGCTACTTGGGAAGCTTAGTCAAAAGGATCCCAAGTTTAAGATCAGCTTTGATAACTTAGACTGTTTCAAAACAAAAAAATAAAAGGGGCTGGGGGTGTAGCTCAGTGGTAGAGTATTCTTGGGTTAATCCCCAGTAAACCTTCTCCTCCCTCAAAAAAAAAAAAAAAAAGATACGTAAACATAAATCTTTGCCCTAGTAGAAGGAATGAGCTGTAGCACACCAAGTTTAATTCAGCTGCCATTCTTTGTGTGCTTGTGTACAAATGTCAGCTTCTGTAAATCTTGTAAATCTAGTTCATAATCTAGAATGATCTCTCTGAAATTTTTTTCTTTGGTACTGGGGTTGAACCCAGGGGTGCTTTACCACTGAGCTACATCCCCAGTTGTTTCTTTTTTTCTTTCATTCTTTATATTATATAGGGTCAAAGTTTTAAGGTGCTTGCTAAATTGCTAAGGCTTGCCTGCTGGCCTGGAACTTGGGATCCTCTTGTCTCAGAATCCAAGTTGCTGGAATTACAGGCATGTACCACTGGCTGGCTCTGAAATTATATTCTGATAACCGCTGATTTTAGTGAAATACTATGTCTCTAGAAGATTTAGTGATTTAATTTCTTCTCTTTGGGAATCATATTAAACAGGATATTAAAAGGCTTAGGCAAATGTCTGGCAAATAAGCTGTTTTACAATTTTTATAGTTTCATATTTCTTAAATTTACTCCATAGAATAAAACCTCTAAAAATAGCAGCCCATGTAAGAGCATATTCCTCTAGCCCTCATGCAGATTGGATTAACGTAAATCATACTTAAAGCATCAGCTTTCCTCTTTTTACTTAGTATAGATTGAGCAGTCAGACTTCCTCTCCCACATCCTTTCCCTTCTTTTATGTAGCCAAGTGTAAACATTTGAGATTTTATTTCTATTAACTGTCCTTTATATAACTATGCTTAGAAGTCATCAAAAATTGTTCTTTTTTTGCAGGTGTTAGGGATCAACCCAGGGTCTTAAGCATGCTAGGCAATATTCTGCCACTAAGCTACACCCTCTTTCCTCCAGTTTTTAAAATTAAACAGCTACAGATCTGTTCACGAGCTTCTGTGGAGCTATTCAGAGTGCAGTAAGTTAAAGTAGCACATCCATAATCACATTGCATCTAAGATAATGGAAAACTTCTTTTATGGAAATGATATTCTTGATAGTTTATCTATAAAGCATTGTTCCCCACCCAACCATGCACACTCAGGGTTTTCCTTAGGGTCACTTAATCATTGAGCTCTACCCTTGGTGCTCCCCACCTTTTAAATTTTGAGACAAGGTCTCAGTAAATTGCTGTCCCTGAACTTGGGATCCTCCTGCCTCGCCCACCTGAGTTGTTGAGATTACAGGCATATAACAGCTGTGCCCAGCTAAAGTAGTATGTATGTATTGTGTGCGTGCGCGTGTGTGTATGTGTGTATGTATAGATGTATATGTGTATATATATGTGTGTATGTACATACATGTATATACATGTACACACACATACACATATAGTTTTGCCTTACAGTTGGGTAAATTAAATAGCTCTAACACAATACTTTTTGAATTTGTAACTATTGGTTTTCTTCCCTCTTATTCTTTTTTTTTCTTTTTAAAGAGAGAGGGACAGTGAGAAAGACAGAGAAAGAGAGGAACAACTTCATTTAGTTTTTCACATGGCCTTAGTTGCTCCAACATTTAGTTGTGTACGTGGTGCTGGGGTGTGAACCCAGGTCCTCATGCTCACCAGGCAAGCGCCGAAACCGCTGAGCCACCGCTCCAGCCCCGTCTTCCCTCTTATTCTAATAGTGGCCATTTTAAAAACGTGTCTATTACTAGGGATATGACTGATGATTGAATTAAAGATAATAAATAATGTAGTATCATAATTCAAATATTTGGAATCACTTTCCAAAGTGACCTGTGATTGTTTTACCTACCTGACCTTGACACCTTTGTCAGAATAAGCTTTTTTTTTTTTTTTAATGAGAGATAAAGAATCAGTTTTATTTAGTTTTTCTTGTAGCTTTTGTTGCTCTGAGATATCGTTGTGTATGCAGTGCTGGGGTTCGAACTCGTGTACTCGTGCATGCCAGGCAAGGGCTGTAACCGCCTCAGTCCCTGAATAGGCTCTTGAATAGATAGTGGTGGGGTAGGTAGAGAGTGTTCATAGCTGTTCTTCCAGATTTCCTAGCAAATCTTAGACAATGATAATACCTGTGCAAAGATTTCTATTTTACCCCTCTGTCAGCACTTGGCTTTAGTCATCTTTTTAATTTTTGACTATCTGATAAAGTTAAAGTAGTATCATTGTTCTGATTTGTATTCTCTAGTTACAAATGAATTGTAGCATCTTTTTATATACCCATTAGAACAATTTAGAATGCTCCATTCTGTGAATTACCTGTCCATATCCTTTGCTCATTTCTTTAACTGGGGTCTTGTGTTTTCCTGTTTGATTAACAGAAGTCTTTTGTATATTCAGAATATTAATGACATTTGCCCTTCTTTATCACAGATGTTAATTTTTGTAGTTTATGCCTTTTGTTGAACAGTATTTAAATTTTTGATGTACTAAGTCCTTATAAAAGATTAAGGAGTTTTTTTTTTTTTTTAAGGCAGAGAGAGAATCAATTTTATTTAGTTTTTTAGGTGGCTTCTGTTGCTCTTACACTTTGTTGTGTATGTGGTGCTGGGGTTGAAATCTGTGTCCTTGCACATGCCGGGCAAGCACCATAACTGCTGAGCCACTGCTCCAGCCCAAGTTTTTTTTTTTTTTTTTTTGGTCCTAAAAAGTGAGAATCAGTTTTATGTATTTATTTTCATTTATCCCCTGCTCCAGCTCTAGGATTATGGAGTTACAATCTTTTTCCTTATAGCTTATATCTGGTATGACCTTTTTTTAAAAAAAATATACCTTATGTCTTAATGTCTTATGGCTTTACCAATAAAGATATTTTGCATTTTCAATTATGTATTTTATAATTCATCCTTTAACATTAGATCTCCATCTGAGTCCATCAATGTATATGGCTTAGACTAGTTAATTCAGTTTTGTTGTTCTCTATGTTTTCCCAACTGTGTGAACTAATTTGTGGTACCACCGTTCTTGTAAATTATATCTCATGTCCTTTGTTTCCATGATTCTTAAGAGTTTGTGTGTTACTAAGATTATAGTTGCTTTTTTCTCATATCACTGACAACTTTTTTTTATTACTCTGCTTTGTGCTGTGTGTTAAAACTCTTGACAATTAAAAAGATGTTATTTCTCCTTAAGGTTAGTCTAAAAAGTTAATGTTCTCCCAATTGAATTCCATTTATTATTTTCTTAAGGTATTTGACAAAAATTCTAAAATTTGAATGGAAAAATAGAGGACCTTTTGAAAATTGATATATCTTTATGTGGTCTTTATGCATAGTCTGTTTAAGTTCAATTTTTCTTATGCCAGTTTTGGAATTTTATATTTTTCAAGAAATGTATTCATCTCTTTATTTTTATTTTTTAAATTACTATTTTTTTTTAAAGAGAGAAAGAGAATCAATTTTATTTAGTTTTTCATCTGGCCTTTGTTTCTCCAACACCTAGTTGTATTAATGGTGCTGGGATTTGAACCTAGTTCCTCGTGCATGCCAGGCAAGCACTTGAACCGCTGAGCCACTGCTTTAGGCCCTCATCTCCTTTTTTACATAATAAAATTTTCATTTTAGAATATTTTATGTCTACAGAAAAATTGTGAAGATAGTACAAAAGGTTCCCACTGCTGTTGACAAATTCTTTTATCTTTTTTTGTGTTTGTTTCTTCTTCATTCCTGAAGAATAGCTTCACTGAATTTAGAATTATGTACTGACAAGTACTTTCTTTCTCCACTTTAAAAATATTGTTCCACAGGGCTGGAGCAGTGGCTCAGTGGTTACAGCACTTGCCTTGCATGTGTGAAGATGTGGATTCAAACCCCAGGACCACATACACAACTAAGTGTCAGAGCAATGAAAGCCACATGATAAACAGAATAAAAATAGATTCTTTCTCTCTCTCTCCCTCTCACTGTCCCTCTCTCTTTATTAAAAGAAAAAAAAAAAGTACTGTCCCTGTCTTTTGGCATCCATAATTTCTGGTGAGAAATCTATTTATTTTAATTATGTTCAGTTACATGGAAGTGTCATTTTTTTGTGGCTCTTTTTGAGACTTTTTTTCAGCTAGGTGCAGGGGCCTCAGCAACTTAAACTCTCAGCAACTTCGCAAGACCTTGTCTCAGAATAAAAAAGGACTGGGGATGTAGCTCAGTGGTAAAGTGCCCCTGGGTTCAATTCCCAATATGAGAAAAGACAAAAAGAAAAAAATTTTTCATAATTTTTGATTTTCAACAATTTATGATGTGTCTTGGTACGGTTTTGTTAAAAAAAATTTTAATTTTTAAATAATTATAGATTTACATGAAGTTGCAAAGAAATGTGTAGAGGTCTCATGAACCCTTTTCGCAATTGCTCCCAATGTTATTGTCTTGCATAACTGTAGTACATTATCAATGCCCAGAAATAGACATTTGTAGATTCCACAGAGCTTATTCAGATTTTTCAGTTACATGTGCCTGTGGATATGTAGTTTTCTGTAACTTCAGCACATATGTAATTTCATCCAACTACCACAAGCTACAAAACTGTACTGTCATCTGTTTGCTTCTTTTTCTTTTTTCTTTGCTGAAAATATCTGTCTTTCATGAGTGTTTACCTTAACCTCAAGGAGCATGGACTGATAACTGCTTTAAATTTTTTTGATAATTCTGAAATCTGCTTAGCTTGGTTTCACTCTCTATTCATGGTCCTTTCCCTCAAGAATTGGTCTTTTTGTTTTTTGGTTCTTTGTAGGTTGAGTGATTTAGGATCACATTCTGAACATGTTGAATGTTATGTTATGAGACTTAAGGTTCTATTAAAATCTTCCAGAGAATATTGATCTTTCCTTTGTTTTTAAGTAGTCAAAAAAAAAAAAAAACCTAAAAATTTCTCTTTCTCTGTCTCTCTCACTGTCCCTCTCTCTTAAAAAATTTTTTTTCTCTATCTCACTTAAAAAAAAAAACAAAAACCCCAAAATTAAAGTAAGTAGTCAGCTTGGCTAAGCACATAATTGTGTTAGGTCTCTCTCACCTTTTTAGGTGGTGGTTCCAATATTAATTCATTTCTCAGCCTTTGTTGTGATGTTTGGAATTACTCTGCACATGTATTAATCAAGGGTTAGTCTAGGACTTAGTGTCTTATTGTAGTTCAGGTCTCAAAGCTTTTGCTGTCCTTTGGAACTGTTCTACATATGTGAACTTGAGGGTCACCCCAAGAGTTGGGTTTGTTCCTATATAGAATCGGGGATCCCTTTTTCTACCTTTTCTTCTATTTGGCATTATTTCCCACAATATTGTTCTCTTAAGTGATATTGGTCTTCCCCCAATATAGTCTTATGACTGGGCTAGATTTCAAAGCGGGGACTAGGAGAGGAGAAATGAAGAAAAAATTTGGGCGGGATATGATACCCTATACTTCTTGGCTTGCTTGGGATTTTTCAGTCCTGGCTAGGATGAGGGAGTTTCTTGCAGTAGTTTTAGTATGTGGGTCCACTGTGTTTTGTAAATTGGGCCACCAGGACCAGGTCATCCTTAGGTCAAAGCTAGGAGGACAGGAGATGAAAAAGAAGCAGCAGGAAAGTGACTCTACAGTTAGTCCCTAATGGACTTTCCTTTGTTTTCTCAACTCTCAGGTAGTAGCTTATTGTATTAGTTCAGAATGTTTAGTTGTAACAGTGAATGAACCAGGCCATTTTGGTCTTACACTGTTCTAGGCTGACACCAAGAGTATATGTTTTTATATCGTTTTTTAAAGCTGTAAAACTTGGAGGCTGGAGCGGAGGCTGGCGGTTATGGCACTTGCCTGACATGCGTGAGTATGCGAGTTCAAACCCCAGCACCACATACATAACGAAGTGTCTGAGGAATGAAAGTCAAATGAAAAACTAAATAAAAATTGTTTCTCTCCCTCCCCCTCTCCCCCACTCCTTCCTTCTCTCTCCCCCCCCCACCTCCCCTCTTTCATTAAAAAAAGTACAAAACTTTGGTAAAAAACAACGCTATAAAAATTGTGGGAAATTAAATTTTGTGTGAATGATTTCAAAGAATATTGCCTGTGTCTTACACATTAGAACAAAATTGTCCATTAGTTTTTTCATCCATAAGAAGTTCTTTCCCTTTATGTGAGCTGGGGTGTCAGGGATAGGGTGAAAGGAAATGGTAGAGGTGGTAACATTCCTTAGTCCTGCTTTCCTTCCCCTCTTGCCTAATTTTTTTGAAATTATTTTTTAATTTTTTTATTAGTGCATTATAGTTGTACATAATGTTGGGATTAGTTGTCATGTATTCCTAGATGCACAAAATCAGCAATACCATTTGTTCAGTATCCCCCCTCACCCTTCTACCTCCCTCCTCCTGTCCCCTGATCCCTTGCCTTTCTGTTCCTAAAAAACCCAAATACAGTGACAATTATTATATCTATGAAGAACACTTTATATATATATGGCTGTAATATATACAGTGACACTTATAACTGCTTGGAATGTATCTTGCTTTATCTCAGTTCCAACATTTCCCCTTCTCCCTTCCTATCATCCCTTGTTATTCTTCAGTATATTTGACAATAGGATTAAACATTTATGTTTTGTACAGGTATGCAGCATAGCTTGTTCAAATATGAAGTATCTTGCAACTGTATCTCATAAATATTAAAATTTTGCATTTTTGTTCTATGGATCTAATACATGAGTTTGTCTACCTTACTCCCAAGCCTGGGTTTAGGTCCAGTCTCTACAAATGAGGGATACCATTCGGCCCTTGACTCTCTGGGTTAGGCTAGCTTCGCTCAGCATGATTTCTTTCATTGCCATCCATTTACAATGGATGCAATATTATTATTTTTAGTTTTTTTAGGGCTGAGGACCGAACTTGGGGCCTTGTGCATGCTAGGCAAGCACTCTGCCACTGAGCTAAATCCCCAACCCTGATATCATTGTTTTTAATAGCTGAGTAGAACTCCATTGTATATCTATACCAGAGCTTTTGGATCCATTCATCCAGTGAGGGGCATCTGGGTTGGTTCCATAATTTAGCTATTATAAATTGAGCTGCTATGAACATAGATTTTTCTCTGTTGCTGTAATGTGCAGATTCTAACTCCTTTGGGAAAATCCCCAGAAGAGGGATAGCTGGGTCATATGGTGGATCCAACCCTGATTTTTTTGAGGAATCTCCACACTGCTTTCCAGAGCTGCTCCCTCTTGCTTAGTTTGAAATAGTCTCTGAGTTGGCTGGTGAAAATTGCTTTACAAGAGTATAGTTTAATGTCAAATAACAGAGAAACTAGTTAGTTGGATGAATTTGCGGAAACAGAACTAGTGGGTACTTAATTTACATTTTTCAGGGAATTGCCTCTCAGTCTGGGGAAAGTCTGGAGAGATTTTAGAGGTGGGCTGGTCATGCATTTTTCTGTAGACCAAACATTGGATTGTTTTTCATGACAAGGTCTCCTTTTGTATTGATAGTATTATTTGTTGTTTTTTGTGGTATTGGGGATTGAACCCAGGGGCATTCTACCACTGAGCTACATTCCCAGTCCCTTTTATTTTTTATTTTGAGCCAGGGTCTGGCTGAGTTGCCCAGGTTGGCTTTGAAATTGTAATTCTCCTGCCTCAGCCTCCTGAGTAACTGAAAGTATAGGCATGTGCCACTGCTCCAGCCTGGTCTTACCTTCTTAACTTGTCAGACATTTGCAAGTTAGAAGAGAATGTGCATGTGAATTCCACCATCTTGAACTGTGGGGCCCCTTCTAGTTGGACTACTGTCTTGTCACAGTTTTTTTCCAGCATGTTCATGGTAAATCTCTAGGAAAAGGCTGATGCTTTTAACCCCATATTTGGTGGTGGTTAGAAATTGCCAAGCCTCACTCAGTTGGCCATCAGACTAGTGGATTTTTTTTTTCTGGCTTCTCATTATTATCTTTTACTAAACTGTGGCTTGAGATTCAACTGTTTTAAAAAACTATACTCCACTATATTTTTATTTTTTAAAGAGAGAGGGACAGTGAGAAAGAGAGGGACAGTGAGAGAGAGAGAGAGAGAGAGAGAATCAATTTTTTTTAGTTTTTCATCTGGTTTTTGTATATGATGCTGGAGTTTAAACCCAGGTCCTCACACATGCCAGGAAAGCACTGTAACCACAGACCCACTGCTCTAGCCCTATACTCCACTTTAAGTAAACTATAATTTTAAGTTATAATATAAATATCAGATTAATATTGGTCTCTTTAAAGATTTTACCTTCGTACTTTCTATTACTATTTTAAGAGTCATATAAATATCAGAGAAATGGTCTTTTAAAATAGTTTTTACATTTTTTAAAATTTCTTGTAACACAAGTCTGAAAATCATCTGACTTCAAAGAAAGAACTTCCATGTCAATGTCTGCTAGTCATTAAACTCAGATCTTTTGCAGTTTGGGTGTAGAAACTTGTGACCTCTATAAATGGAGTTCTCTGATTCTTTCAGGAGATGGTGTTGTTCAACTGGACTTTTTGCTGTGTCAAGATTCCTTTATTTCTTCAAAAAAATCTACTCTAGTAGAAGATTTTCCAAGTCTTGATTGATTAGGGGTTGAACTCAAGGGTTTACACATGCTAGGCACTCTAGTATAAGTACTGAGGTGTTATTTATTTTTTTGAAGAGAGAGAGAATGTTATTTTTTTCTTTCAATCTCTTTTTTTATTTTCCTTTATTTATTTGTGCATGTGGTGCTGTGGATTGAACCTGGGACCTCATGCTTGCCAGGCAAGTGCCGAAACCGCTGAGCCACCGCTCCAGCCCCCAGGACTGGCATTTTAATTTTAAGATGCATCTGTCTTTACAGTTCATCTTTAGTTTAACTATTCCTTTAGGAAAACACATGCTATGAAGGTGGTGTGAGGCAGCATTGCAGAGGATTACTTCTTAGATTTCATTACATCCTGGCTCTAGAGCTCCAGATAGTTTGTTGTTGTGCTCCTCCTACCACCACACTTTTTAAATTTAAAATTTTTAAAAATTTGGTACGGGGTTTCTGTAAGTTGGTTAGGACCCCACTAAGTTGCTGAGGCTGTCTTTGAACCTGTGATCCTCATGCCTCAGCCTTGTGTTGCTGGGATTATAGGTGTGCACATGATGCCTGGCAACTCACTCTCTCTCTCTCTCTTTCAAAGAGAGAGCAAGAGAGAGAGAGTGAGAATCAATTATTTTTTCATCTGTTTTTTTGTTTTTCTGACACTTAATTGTGTATGTTGTGCTGGAGCTTCAATCTGGGTCCTCGTGCATGCCTGACAAACACTCTAACCACTGAGCCACTACTCCATCCCCAAACATCCTTTTTAACACACAGTGTTTGTCTTCATTCAGTCTGTGAAAAATAGAGCAAGACTTAAAACACCACCACATCCTTGGATATATTTTATCATTCTCACATGCTGAGAAATCTATCATATGCTGATAAAAAAAAATTTTCCCCCAAACCAAGACCATTGTTACCTCAAACTTTCTTGGATATGTGCCCCTCTTTTTAAAAAAATTACATTTTACAAAGGAAAATTTTCTTATTATATATTGTGAAGTTAAGATATGTTTCCTAGAAGAAATATTTTGCAGTAAGAGGAACTGAAAGCATTTGCCAAGGAGAGATTTAAGGGTTGCTAAATTTGTGGCATATTGGACCAGTGGTTTTTGGGAGTGATTTTGCAACAGTTTGATTCAGCAAACATTTACTGAATGCTGTTGGCAAAGCACTCCTACTTGACCCTCTAATGAATAAGAAAATGAACAAAACACAGGCTGTTTTGAAGGGACTTTAGTACACTGTACTATTTCTCAGTCTCTTTTCCATTCTCCATCTTTGCTGTTTCCCAAATGATGAAAATTAGAACTCTTAATTTATTAATCCTAAAAAGTGGAAAGTGGGGGCTGGAGTGGAGGCTCAACAGCGCTTGCCTGGCATGTACAAGGATTTGGGTTTGAACCCCACCACATACAAAACTAAAGAGTCAGAGAAACAAAAGACAGATGAAAATATAAATAAAATTGATTCGTTGATTCTTTTTTCTCTCCCTCTCCCTCTCTCTCAAAAAAAAGGGAGAAAATGTATAAAATTGGTTTGCTTAAAATGTTAAAAGTTTCTCTTTTGTACTGACAGAATTGAGAGTATCAGTAGACATTTTGGTGTCTCATTGTCTTCTTCCATAAATTAACATTTACATTAATGGCTGCCTTTCGCTCTGGGATCCAGCCCTCATGCTGTGATTCTTGGTGGATAGTATTAAGTCAGATCTGAACAGCTCTAGGAGACTGTTGAGAGTTTGAGAATATGCCCAGTGTCAGCATCTTGGTTAGTCTGTGCTGTTAAAACAGAATGCTCTTGGCACTCAGAAACTGATTAGGCATGTACCATTCCATATGTGAACTCTCATAAATAAGGCTACATAGGGCCTTTTGTGCTTTCATTTGGGCTGAGCTAAATGGAATATTCTTTTATGCTTCCCTCTAAATCTGTCACAGACTAGTAGTCCATAGTCCAGAAGAAGTAAATCCCATAAAATCTCTAGAAACAGCCCCTTACCCACAAGCCAGAGTTTTAGCTTCATCACACTCAGTTTCCTTATACAGATAACTGCTTGAACACCTACCATGTAAAGCTCTCTGCTGATTGTTTTATGGTATAAAGAGACAAATAGTATTCGGTACTGTCAGGTTGCTTACAGATTTAGTAGAGCACTGTCCTTTTGTTGTTCCACCTGCCATTCCATTCTCAGTCCTATTTCTTCTTGACTACCCTGCAGCCACCAACTCAGTTTTGGCACAGGCTCTTTCAGTGTGTGTTTGCTTCAATACAGTCTGTATGTTGTTATCCTTAGTGTACAGTAGGTGTTGGAAACAGTGGAGAAGATGTGCTTTGACCCTGGAGGGATCTGCAGTGATAGGTCGAGAACCCATTATAGCACTTGAGGTATTATTTTCAGGCAATTTTCTTTTCTGTTCTGTTTGATATCAGAGATGGAACCTAGGGGCACTTAACTACTGAGCCACATCCCCAGCCCTTTTTATTTCTTGTTTTGACTGGGTCTTGCTGAATTGCTTAGTGCCTCCCTGAGTTGCTGAGGCTGACCTTGAACTCGCAATCCTCCTGCCTCAGCCTCCCTAGTTGCTTGGTATTATATTTGTAAACCACCACATTCAACAGCAGTTTCATTTTTCTGATGCATTTCCATAGTTCTTATAATTCAATCAGGCAGAACCCAGATAGCAGACGTCTTTAAAAATAGGTCAGTTTTTTTTGACATTTCCTTTCTTACAGAATGTGTATTTTCCCTTCTTCAAACCGTAAGTGGTACAACATAATGTATGATAATGTTGGAGGTATTTTTTTGCATGAAATCACTAAATTCATTAATTTGAATAATGTCTTCTAAAAAAAATGTTTTTTTAAAGAAAGGGGGACAGTGTGAGAGAGAAAGAAGCAATTTTTTGTTTAGTTTTTCATGTGGTCTGAGACTTTGTTGTGTACATGGTGCTGGGGTTTGAACTCCCGTACTCGAGAATGCCAGGCAAGTGCTGTAACCGCCTACCCACGGCTCCAGCCCCTTTTCTTAAATATTTTTAAAATAACCAGAGATAAATATTTTTGAATCATGTTTAAGTATTTGGAGGGCATTTTGGAGACATATTTTTCTATGATATCCTTGACTATGTTTGATGACATTAAGAATTCCTAGAAATCTTTCTCAAAATCTTGTAGTCTCAAAGTGGATGCAGCATTCAAAATTAATATCAGCCATAATTATATCTTTAATGTTGGCAGTCTCTGGCCAGTTTCATTTTATAAATAAATGGGAAGTATAACACTCTCTCCATCAAAATACTTAAGCGAATTCCGTCTGAAGGGAAAACAAGGAACTAATATAGCATTTAAATTTTTTTGAATTATTTTACTAGAATTAGATTATTAAATTAGATTGATCTAAAGATTGTTGTTTAGTTAAGCTTGATGTTAGCATCTAGAAGTGAGGTTGGGGTAGGAGAACGGGATACCAGAGGGGATCTGCTCACCAATCAGATCAGTTGCTTCTTTCTCCAGGATAGAATTATCTAAGCAGCACAGAAATACCAGAGTGTTACAACTGGTGGTTCTTAATTTTTGGAGCTCTCAGAAGTGAGGGGAATGGACCTGTAGCGTGTTTCCTTTTCCCATGTGTAATCATGAAGAATGAGTTGGTGCCAAAACAGGAAATAATAGCCCAGTGTAGGCCAAGTAGTAAATCTTGTTTTGGGGAGGAGATCTTACAACATTTGGAAATTGTTGCAAACATTTGTTTATGGGCATAATGGGAATTGCTTGTCATTAGGCAATTCTATCTGCCTTTCTGAAACATCATTGATTTAGCATTCCTTCTTGAGCAATGAAGTGAGGTCCACAACTTTGTTTTCTGTTGTCCTTTAACGTTTTAAAATATACCTATTTCTTCTTTATGGTTCACTGCTTCCTCAAGCCCCTCATGTTTTGCATGATTATAACCAACTTTGTTTTCATTTGAGGTACTCTCCTTGGCTAATGTCATTCCCTTAGGTGATGTAAATGTTACTTAGCCTGGTGATTTCCACATCTGTATTACCTACTCAGACCTCTGAGTTGGCTATTTATATTCAGTGCTGTGTAACAGTTCTTTCTGCACCATCTAAAGCTTTAACTTTTCCCTTCTACCTATTCTCTCAGTAGCACCACCTCAGAAGCCCTTGCCTTCTATTTTGTGTTCACAGTCTTTGTGATTAGTACTCACAGTGTGTCTACTAGGTTAGGTCAAAAACCTGGGTGTCACCGTAGCTTCCCCTTGGTGCTTGTCTTTTAGGTCAGAAGTTGGCAATTTATAGCTACTGGGTCAATTCTGGTCAATAGCCCCAGTGAGCAAAGATGTGTGTGCCAACAGGAGTTTTACATTTTTAAATGGTGTTTACAACAAATATATGTATTTGTGATAGGGATCATATGTGGTCTGCAAAAACCTAAGTATTTACTCTCTCACCTTTTACAGAAAAAGTTTGGTTACCTCTATCCCTACTACCTTTAGATCTTACCCTGCTGTTTTCCCTGAGACTTAATACAGAAACCACCTAACTTGTATTTTTTTTTTTTTAAAGAGAGAGGGACAGTAAGAGAAAGAGAATCAGTTTTTTATTTAGTTTTTCATCTGGCTTTCATTGTGTACATGGTACTGAAGCACGAACCCGTGTCCTTGCACATGCCAGGCAAGTGCCATAATCACTGAGCCACCACTCCAGACCCTAATTTGTCTTTTTATAATAAAAACACAAATCCAATCTTGGCGCCTCGTTTAAAACACTGCAGAGTATTTTACCCTTTTTATCCCTGTTCTCTGCCTGCAACAACCTCTTCAACCTTTAGGACTCTGTCATCACCTTTTCCATTAAGCTCACCGGTCTCCTTGGAGTTCTACCCATACTCCACCTCTTGAACGTGATAGATTGAGTTCTAAGAGGTCACTTACCATTTAGTCTTCCCTTCTACACTGCACACCTTAAGGGCAAGTTCCATGTCCATTCTGTTTTATATCCCTTTTACCTAATACCCTGTCAGATATGATATATGACTCTAATGAGTTAAAAGCTTTGAGGAACAACTTTTATTCCTAAAATATGGAGAATAGTAATAGACTCTAGAGATACTGTTGATTAGTGTGAGCTGGTAGGCAGGCTTTGTAACTTCTACTTGATGCAATTATGTTGTCAATTTTTGTTCCATAACTTTTTTTTTTTTTTTAAGAGAGGGACAGTGAGAGAGGAGAGAGAAAGAATCAGTTTTTATTTTTAGTTTTTCATGCGGCTTTTGTTGCTCTAACACTTCATTGTGTATGTGATGCTGGGGTTCGAACCTGCATCCTCATACATGCCAGGCAAGCACCATAACCGCTGAGCCACCGCTCTAGCCCCTGTTTTATAACTTTTTAAAATTTAACTTTATGTTAAGAATTGTACAATAACTTGGAATTATAAGAAATAATGTAGAAAGATCCTAGTTACCTTTCACCCATTTCCCCTGTGGCAATATATTGTAAAATTGTAATATCACAACCAGGATGTCAATATCCTTAAGGGTCCTACTTTTTGCCATTATAATCATACCTACCTCTGCTCTCTCTAGCTCCTGGCAGTCACTAACCTGTTTTCCATTACTAATAACCTGTCCTCTATTTCTATAATTTTGTCAGTTCAAGAATGCAATATAGGGGCTGGAGCGGTAGCTCAGTGGCTTCATCGCTTGCCTGGCAAGCACAAGGACCCGGGTTCAAACCCCAGCATCACATACACAACTAAGTGTTGGAGCAACAAGGGCCACATGAAAAACTAAGTAAAATTGAGGCTGGAGCAGTGGCTCAGCGGTAGAGCACTTGCCTGGCATGCGTGAGGACCCAGGTTGAAAGCGTAGCACCACGTACACAGCTAAGTGTCAGCGAAACAAAAATCAGATGAACAATAAATAAAAATGACTTTAAAAAAACTGAATAAAATTGATTTTTTCTCTCTCTCACTGTCCCTTTCCTCTCTCTTTAAGAAAAATAAAATTGATGGGTCTATTAAATTTGACCAACTTTCATCCTATCTTAGGTTTTTTTTTTGTTTTGTTTTAAAGAGAGAGGGACAGTGAGAGATACAGAGAAAGAGAGAAACAACTTTATTTAGTTTTTCACATGGCCTTAGTTGCTCCAACACTCAGTTGTGTACGTGGTGCTGGGGTTTGAACCCAGGTCCTCGTGCTTGCCAGGCAAGCATCGAAACCGCTGAGCCACTGCTCCAGCCCCCCTATCTTAGGTTTTACTCTAGCTTTTATGTATGAGAAAACATTCAACCCTTAAGTCTTGTGTTTGGCTTGTTTCACTTAGCATGATTTTTTCCATTTCCATCCATTTATCTGTAAAAGCCATAATATTCTTTCTGTTTCTTATTTTTTTTTCAATCTGGTTTTTAGTTTTCCTTTGCTTAGCTGTGTATGTGGTGCTAGAGATCGAATCTGGGTCCTTGTGCATGCCAGGCAAGTAATCCACTGCTGAGCCACCTCTCCAGCCCCTTAAGTGGTAGTTTCTTAAAGGTTAGTTACAATGTAGAATACAAAACTGCATCACTTAACTTTTCATACCATGTTACATTAAAATCCATTTCTCTCTCTCTTCATTTTTTTAAGGGAGGGGAGAGAGAGAATCAATTTAATTTATATTTTCATCTGGCCTTTGTTTCTCCAACACTTAGTTGTGTATGTGGTGCTGGGGTTTGAACCTAGTCCTCATGCATGTCAGACAAGCACTTCTACCACTGAGCTACTGCTCCAAGCCCCTTTTTTCTCTTATACTTTAAATGGATCTGCGTAATTTTTATGTCATGTGTCAGTTATTTGAAATATATTGAACTCCATATTGTGTTATTCATAAAATGTTTGGCACTTTTCATTATATATATATTTATGTGTGTCTGAATATATATATTATATATATAGTATATATTTATTTTATATAATTTATTTATATATTTATTTATTTATTTTTGTACCAGAGATTGAACTCAGGGCGCTTAACTGCATCCCCAGCCTTTAAAAAAAAAAAAGAGAGAGAGAGAGGAGGAAATGAGAGAGAAGTCAATTTAATTAATTTATTTTTTAAATTTAATCTTTGTTTATCGAATAATTAGTTGTGTACCTGGTGCTGGGGTTTGAACCTGGGTCCTCATGCATGTCAGGCAAACATTCTAATCACTGTGCCCCACCGCACTAGTTCCCCATTTTTTATTTTGAGACAGGATTTCGCTAAGTTGCTTATTATCTTGCTAAGTTATTGAACCTGGGTTGGGACTTGCAATTCTCCTTCCTCAGCCACCCGAAATGCTGGCAGTTGCTACTGTGCCCAGCTATACTTTTCATTAAATTTTATCAAAAACTCATACTGGGAAGCTGTCAAAACTTCAAGTTTTCTAAAATTTTGATTTTTGCTTGAAATGACTTAGTTCTTTGAAGTTTATTATCAATATGTCCTGCGAGTGACAGTCTTCATTAATTTTTGATATGATGTCTGCCAGATATCCAAGTCTGAATAACCATTGTTTCTTCCCCATTCATTCTTTCAAGTAGAAATGGGCATACATGAGAAATCAGCCAGTTCAGCTCAGAACTCAGT
Source organism: Aplodontia rufa (assembly GCA_004027875.1). Lineage (NCBI taxonomy): Eukaryota > Metazoa > Chordata > Mammalia > Rodentia > Aplodontiidae > Aplodontia > Aplodontia rufa. Next base: position 25,319 of record PVKS010013941.1, on the reverse strand, counting down.
TGTACACATGCTTTTCTTTGAGACAACATAGAATATTAAAAAATGTGGCTGTACATGGTGAGACACATCTGTAATTCCCACAGCTCTGGAGGCTGAGTGAGGCAGGAGGATTGCAAACTCAAAGCCAGTCTCAGCAACTTAGGCCCTAAGCAACTTGGTGAGATCCTGTATCAATAGATAAAAAAGGGGTGGGGATGTGGCTCAGTAGTTAAGCTCCTGGGTTCAGTCCCTTGTACAAAAAAAGAAGTAGACTCAGGAGTCAAGATGTGATTAAAAGTCAGTAATGTACAGAGAGTTCATGGCCTCTGTCATCACTGCCTTAATTTGTGCTAAGGCTCAAGCATTTTTACTCAACGTTGATTTTGTATCATATATACAAATAGTTTAAGGATGTAAAGTTTGGGAACCATTTCAATAGATGATGAGCAAGAGGTAAAAATTTCAGATAGCCTTTCACAGTGAAAAAGGCAAACAGTAGGGTAAGATTATTATTGAAATGTTTTTTTACTTTGTGGACTCCCATAAGTTGTGTAGGAGTGGGGACAGAAAACTGTGGACAATGTTTTGGAGGACTGCTATTTTACATTAATTTTTTAATTAACCTATTTTTCTTTTTTCTTTCTTTCAAGAGTGAGGGACAGTGAGTGAGTGAGGAAAAGAGAATCAATTTTATTTAGTTTTTCATGTGACTTTTGTTGCTCTGACACTTTGCTGTGTATGTGGTGCTGGAATTCAAACACTTGCATCCTCGCACATGCCAGGCAAGTGCTGTAATCACTGAGCCACTGCTTCAGCCCCTATTTTTCTAATTTCTTCTCTTTGCCTTTACTTATGCCTGTAGGTGCACTGATCTGCTTTCCTGGTCTGTTTTCCACTCCCACAGGTACCTAAGATAGGTACCAGGCAAATGCTGGAAGTAACTTTGGGCACAAATGAAAAAAATAGTTCTTGTAGCTTCATCTAAGCCTCAAGGGGCAAAAGCAACAGGGAAAAGCCACAAACCTGTTAACCTTATTGGTTTGCTTGTGAGTGCATTCAGAAATTGGTCATATTACATGGACCTGAGTCCATAGTGAGATATTAACTGTGAGTCAAGTGTGTTAAATCTGAAGAAGTTTTTTAGGCTCCAGGGTGGAAGAGACTCTCAGGCTACAAAGAACCCTCCCAGCCCAGGACTACACACTAATTCTGAAGTTTCTGAATCATATATGAAAGTCTTTTCATTCTAACTCATTCTAATTATCTCCAGGAAAAAGGTCACTAGTTCCTGGCTCTAATAAACCTTCATAGCCAAGATTATTCCTTATAAGTACTATAAATGCCTCCTTTTGTAACTTAAACTCATGTCCTTTAGTTTTATTGTTTGTTTTTTTTTTTTAAAGAAATAGGAACAGTGAGAGCGAGAAAGAGAATCAATTTTATTCATTTTTTTCATGTGGCTTTCGGTTGCTGCAGCACTTCATTGTATAGTTGCTGGGGTACAAACCTGTGTTCCTGTGTATGCAGGGCAAGCGCCGAAACTGCTGAGCCACGCTCCAGCCTCCTTTAGTGTTATTTTACTTTATTTTATTTATTTTAATTTGTTATTTATTAGATGATATAGAGTTAAAATTGATGGGGAAACATTATCAAATATTCCAGAACAACTGAATATATACTTAGTTATCTAGGGCTAATGCCATGTCATGTATGCCCAACTTGGGTTCCCCATGTTGCTGTTTCCCCCAGAAGAACCACTGAGTTAAATGGATAACTTGTGGAGGTCAGACATGACTTTCTGAGATGATTCCCCTATATTCGGTTCCTCCAGTCTCCTAGGTGATTTTCTATGCCCTCCCCCCACCCTGTCCCCCAGCCTATGCCTCCAAGTATCCTAGGGAGTCGTCTCCCTGTTGTGAAAAGAATCATACAATTTGAAGTTATTATTAGCTTAGCTGTCAAACATAGTGCTTCCCAATGTATTCTAGCTTCCACAGATGAGAGACACCATTCGGCCCTTGAGTCTCTGAGATTGGGATACTTCACTTTGCATAATTCTTTCCATCTCCATCCATTTGATTTCAAAAGCCATAATATCGTCTTCTCTAATGGCTGAGTAGTATTCCATTGAGTATATATACCAAAGTTTTTGTATTCCCTCGTCGAGTGAGGGGCATCTGGGTTGGTTCCATAATCTAGCTATAGTAAATTGAGCTGCTATAAACATTGATGAAGCCACATCATTATAATATGCTGATTCTACTTTAGTTTTATTTTTAATGGAAGTAAATTATCTAATAGCAATGCTCTTTATCCCATTTCTTTAAAGACAGTTCCATTTCCTATATCTTTACTCCCGGTCTGCTTTTTTTTTTTTTTTTTTAAAGAGAGAGGGACAGAGACAGAGAGAAACAGTTTTTATTTAGTTTTTCATGTGACTTCCGTTGTTTTGCTCGGACACTTCATTGTGGTGCTGGGGTTCGAACTCTGGTACTCACGCATGCCAGGCAAGCACCGTAACTGCTGAGTAACTGCTGAGCCACCCCAGTCAGCTTTTTGAATTTTTTTTTTTTTTTTAAAGAAAGAGGGGACAGTGAGAAAGAGAAGCAATTTTATTTAGTTTTTCATGTGACTTTCATTCCTCAGACACTTTGTTGTGTATGTGGTGCTGGGGTTTGAACTCGCTTACTTGTGCATGCCAAGCAAGCACCGTTAACCTCTGAGCTACCGCTTCAGCCCCTTGAAATTTTTTTTTTTAAAGAAGAGAATCAATTTTATTTTAGTTTTTCATGTGACTTTCATTACTCCAATACATCATTGTTTACATAGCGCTGGAGTTTGAACCCCCATCCTTTGGCATGCCAGGCAAGTGCTGGTAACTGCTGAGCCACTGCTCCAACCCCCTCCCATTCCGCTTTTAACCGTTCTTTCTTCTATTTTTAACCCAGTTCCTTTAGTCCAGTGTCTCTGAACTAGAGTGATTTTGGCCCCAGGGGACCTTTGGCAATGTTTTTGGTTTTCACAACTTTGGGCCAGGGTGTTTCTGGCATCTACTGAGTAGGGGTCAGGGATCTTGCCTTGATTTTAGCAAAATTACTAATTATGCTGTTTCATGATTTTCACAAAATTTAATTTTTTGATCTTTTTAAATTTTTTTCATTTTTTATGTGGTGCTGGAGATCAAACCTAGAGCCTCAGGCATGCCAGGCAAACACTGTACCTCTAAGCTACAGCCCCAGCACTGGAGGAAAATATTGTAAAGTAGGGGCTGGAGCGGTGGCTCAGCGGTTTCGGCGCTTGCCTGGCAAGCATGAGGACCCGGGTTCAAACCCCAGCAACACATACACAACTGAGTGTTGGAGCAATGAAGGCCTTGTGAAAAACTCAATAAAGTTGTTTCTCTCTGTCTCTCTCACTGTCCCTCTCTCTTTAAAAAAAAAAAAAATTCTTTACTTCTTTAAAAAAAAAATATTGTAAAGTATTCAGTATAACTAAATAGATTCTAGAGGTAGATCACTTTTTGGAGTTTTGCCTTTTATTTGTGCCTTAGATCTTTCCAGATCATTAGTTATTAAACCTGAGTGATCACAGCTACTGGTAACTCAAAAATGCAGATTTTGGGGCTGGAGTGGGGGCTTCATGGTTGCGGTGCTTGTCTGGCATGTGCAAGGACGAAGGTTTGAAACCCAGAACCAAGTACACAATGAAGTGTCCAAGCAAGGAAAGCCAAATGAAAAATTAAAAGAAATTGATTCTTTTTCTCTCTCTCTCACTGTCCCTCTCTCTCTTTAAAAAAAAAAAGCAGATTTTGCCTGGTCTGGTAATCCCAGCGACTCAGGAGGCTGAGGCAGGAAAATTGCAAGTTCAAGACCAGCCAGGGCAGGTTAGCGAGTCTCTGTCTCAAAATAAAAAGATCCGGGGATGTATCCCTGGGTTCAATTCCCAGTACTTTAAAAAAACAACACCAGATTTCTAGACCCTACCTGAATCTTTAAAAAAAACAAAAATTTCCCTAGGAATGCCTTTAAAATGATAGATTGAGAATTAGTAAAATAGGTACAGGTATGCAGTCATGAAATAAAAAATGGATGGACTCTTAAGACTGCTCCTGTGTAAAAAAAAAAAATGACCAATATATTGGTCTCAGAAATTATATGCACCTGTCTGGGCAACCAGTTCTGTCAGTAAAACCAGTCAGGTAGCCCTCGGATTAGCCAGGCTATTCTAGAAGGAGTTTGATATACAATAAAACTTGGGTTCTTTCCACCTATATGATGTGAAATTTGTCTTGTTGACCCACTATCTAGGTTTTAGAAAGGGAATGAGAGAAATGTGGGAGGGGATGAAGGACATGGCTAGCAGAATCTGAGAAGTACTACTTTCCTTACACCCTCAGAGAGGAATTAGTGTTGATTTTCCTCCTTAACATCTACTTGATGCCCACATTCACCACAATGGAAATGTCCTTAAAGGCTACTTCTGTTATAAATTAGCCTGTGCAAGGCATGTGGATACTGGGAAGCACAAGTCTTGTCCCCATCTATACTTTACTTCTTGTTGACTGAATGGAAAGTTAATAAGGGTAAGCTGCTTTGTAATAGTGGTTTTCATGAGCTATGGAGATGAAAAATTTGTTGAGGAAGGAAGGAAAACAGATATTTTCTTTCTGCTGCCAGAATGTCTCCTGTAGTACCGATGGAGGTAGTGTGAGAGCTAGGTGAGCCTGTACTGAACCCCCCAGTTAGGCAGTAGTACCATGTGTTATCAGGCACCAAAGCATTCCTAGTGCAGGAAGGTGCATGGTGTGGTAAAGAGGATGGATCCTGAAAGAAAAGGAGCTAGAAAGGTAGTAACTTTTGAAATGAAATGAATTTTGTTTGGGAGGATAACAGCTTCTATTCTTGATTTGTTGTTAAGGAAGCAAACCATAATTTTATGAAACTTTGTAATATTGGTTTATATTGGAAGGGTAAAATAAATATTGGTTCCATTTTAGCCTTCTGCATTTCTATTATGTTTTTGCCCTTATTACTGGGAAATTTTAAGCTGAGCCTAGTTTAGTGAATCTCCATGTACCCATCGCCCTATATCAATAATCACCAACACATGGCTAATCCAGTTTTATCTATCCCTCACCCATTTTTTCTTTCTGCAACCCTGTCCTCCATCCCATTCCACCACACATATCTCAAGCATCTGTATATAGTTTTGTCCAGAAATAGAGGTGATAGATAGATAGTCAGTGGTCTTATTTCTCCTGGTTGCATAATATTTTTTTCTTTAGTTGATTTGTTGTCTGGTTTCTTTTTTAAAGATGATAATCAGGTGAGTGATTCAAATTCTGGCAATGAACAGAGCATGCAGTATTCTTTCTTCGGGGATATTTACTTGGTTTAGATTTCCAAATCTAATTGTTGGTATAAATTTAGATAACAAAATTGAAGGAAATATTTACTATATACAGAAAATATCACTGGAATTCCATGTAATTGTAATCACAAGCCACACGTGGGTTTCATCATTGCCTGGACAGTCTTGCTGATAAGTGTGTTTTCTCATGAGAAGACTGTTTCATACCTTTTCTTTGACTACATGTATTTCCTCTCTTCTCTCAAATGATGACTTTGTTTCATGCTTCTCTGAGAAAACAGAAATCCATCTGGAGAGACACCCTCAGCTTCTCTCCCCCCACATCTGCAGTGCTTTTGGCATATGGCCACTCTCTGAAGTCCATCTGGTTGGTTATAGTGTGCTACATACTTGTATTGTTTTTACCCCATCATGCTGCAGCCCTTCCATCTCCTTCACAGGAGCTTGCTTCTTCTGCATCTCCTATCTTCTCTGTCTGCAGGCTGTTCCTGTCTGCTGCATCAGACGTGTTGATAAATAAATATGCTCCGGGACAGCCCACCTTTTATCGAGAAATCAGCCCTTGTTGAACCAATCTCTCCCTATAGTTAGTGGCCTACTTTTTTCTCTCCTTCACAGCAAATTCTTTCAAAAGAGTTGTCTTCTACATTCTCTTCTATTCACACTTTTAGACCACTCAATTCTGGCTTTCATCTTTTGCTTTACTGTAGCCATCTGTCATGAAATTCAGTAGTGTGTTCTTTCACTCTCTCGCTCTTTCTCAAGAGAGAGGGACAGAAAGAAAGAATCACTTGTATTTAGTTTTTCATCTGATTTTCGTTGCTCTGACACTTAGCTGTGTATGTGGTGCTGGGGTTCGATCCTGGGTCCTCATGCATGCCAGGCAAGCACCGTAACCGCTCCAGCCCAGTTTTCTTTCTCTTACATGAATGTTGTCATTCTGTTTACTGCTCTCCCTGCCTGTCACCGGTCGCTTTGCCTGGCCTTTAAAAATTCTGCAGTACCTCCAAGCTTAGTGTCTCTTTTGTTTGCACTCAGTGTCTAATTTCACCCACTCTCAGGACTTTAATACCATTTTTATGCTGATAATTTCTAAATCTGTATTTACACTGTCCTTTTGAATTCACCTTTATAACAATAGCCTGTGATCCAGACTTCATGGGTGCAGAGGAGTTCCGACTCTCCCCAAATTCTTTTTCATTTTGGTAAATGGACCCTAATAAACCCAGTTGTTCCAGTCAGAAACCTGGGAGTCATCATTAATCCTTGCCATCCAGTCTTTCAGCCTATCTTAGTAGTTCTATCTAAATGCATATCTCAAATACATTAGATTCTGTCTACTTGGGCTTCTAGACCACTAATTAACATTGTTTCCTAACTGGAAAATTACTTGAGTTTCTTTTGTTAATTGATCTCCTTGCTTTCATTTTGTCTCTTTTTCTCTTTTTTTGAGAGAGAAAGAGACAGACAGAGAGAGAGAGAGAGAAAGAGAAAGAAAGATAATGAATTTTCTTTAGTTTTTCATCTGAAGTTGGTTGCCCTGACGCTTAGTTGTGTATGTGATCCTGGTGTTCGAACCTGGGTCCTCAGGCATGCCAGGCAAGTATGATACCGCTGAACCACAGCTCCAGCCCTCACTTTGTCTCATATACACTGTTTTCACATCAGGCAGAATACTCTATTAAAAACATTTAACCATATGTTGGAACTCCCTGTTTAGTCCTTAATGGCTATATTTCATGGAGAATCAATTATTGACTCCTTATATAACTGTCTGGGTCTTGTCTGCCTCTCCAGACTCATCTCTGCTGCTTTTCATGCCCAGTGTCTTGACATTGATGTTACATGCATGTACTGTTCTGTTCCTAGCTCTTATTCTTTAGGATTCAGCCTAACTAGCACTTCCTTTCCCTGGCACCCTCAGCATTGGGGATTGAAACCAGGGGTGCTGTCATTGAGCTACATTCCTACCCCTTTTTGTTTTTTATTTTGACACTGAGTCTTGCTTAGTTGCCTCAAACTTCTAATCTTCCTGTATTGGTCTCCCAGATAGCTAGGATTACAGGCGTGTTCCACTGTACCCAGCATGTATCACCTCTTCTTTTTTTTTTTTTAAAGAGAGAAACAACTTTATTTAGTTTTTCACATGGTTTTAGTTGCTCCAACAATCAGTTGTGTACGTGGTGCTGGGGTTTGAACCCGGGTCCTCGTGCTTGCCAGGTAAGCGCCGAAACCGCTGAGCCACTGCTCCAGCCGCATGTATCACCTCTTCTAAGAGCCCTTTTTTGATTATTTTTCCCAAAGTAACCACTTACTCAATTTGCTTTTTGTTATATTGTCTGCTTTTTTCCCAGCACATTTATTGAGTCCCTATGAGTCCAGCACTTTCTAGACATAGGAGAGAAAGCAATGAACAGGGTAGATATACTCAGGAAGCTTATATTGTAATGGAGAAGTGACCAGACTCTGTGGCACATGCCTGTAATACTAGCTACTCAGAAAACTGAGGCAGGAGGATCTCAAATTGGAAATCAGCTTGGGCAATCCAGCAAGACTCAGTCTCAGACTGGGGATGTAGCTCAGTGGTAGAATAAGTGCTTAGCATGTTCAAGTTTCTGGGTCTTATCCCCAGTATTGCAAAAAAGAAAGAAAGAATCTCTGGTAATTAAAACTTAAGCTGATCACTCTTAGGTTCCTCTCACTTTCAGATGTGGTCACTGCTACACCTTCACATTGCAGGCAGTCAGAGCTTGTTCCTCATGCCAGTTGAAAGTATATTTGAGGGCTGGAGCAGTGGCTCAGCAGTTACGGCGCTTGCCTGGCATGCATGAGTACTTGAGTTTGAACCCCAACACCATGTATACAATGAAGTGTCGAAGGCTGCATTGAAAAAAATAAAGAAAAATTGATTCTCTCTCTTTCACTGTCTCTCTCTCTCTCTCTCTTTTTAAAGTATATTTGAAGCTTCTAGAAAGACTTTGGAGCTTATCACAAGGTCCTCTTTGCTCTTCTCCTACCCTTTCCCTTGTCCTCTTAAAATCTGTGGATTATTATGTTACTGAACTCAGTCAAGCTTTTAGACCATCACTCGGTTTTGTCCTTCATTTGGTGGATGGATCTTATTAAAATATTTACTTGATTCATGTGAAGTTACCTCTTTGTCATTCCTTCTTGTGGACACCTGCCTAAACTAGATGTCATGGAAGTGTGTTTTAGGGGGAGAGAATATTTTTCATGAAGTCAGCCTGGTAAATTCTGATCCCCAGAACTAACACATTGTGATTTTAAATGTTAACAGATTGTAATAGCCCAAAAATTTGCCAATACTCTTTTGCTAATTCAATCCCGTTTTCTCCATTTTTCCACATTTTTTTCTTCCCCTTAGTACCTCCTATGTTTTGAGCTCTTACAGGGAATCAACAACCCCTCCTGAAATATTTTAACCATTACAATTAATTTTACAAAGTTGAATGTCCGATATATGTTACATGACACTTCTGCTTCTCCTACTTTCTGCTAGCCAGCTCTCTCTCTCTTTTTGGTATCAGGAATTTAACCCAAGGGTGCTTAATCACTGAGCCACATCCCTATCCCTTTTTATTTTTTTGTTTTGAGACAAGGTCTCACTAAGTTCCTCAGGCTGGTTTTGAACTTGAGATCCTCCTGCCTCCACTTCCTTAGCCACTGGAATACAGGCATGCTCTACCACGCCCAGCCCTGCTAGCTCTTTTAAGCTTATCATTTATTTATTGGGTATTACAGATATTCTGCATACATTAATGTTTGGGGTCTATCTGAGACTAAAAGGACAACCTTTGTTATACTTTAAACTCCAACCTAGTTGTACTTGAAAACTAGGTATAGGAAAGAAATTTCAAAAAAATCACTTCTGAGGTATTTGCTTTATAAAAATGCAGTGTATAGGCATAGAATTTATTTTAGTAACTATAGAATACTAATGCATGAAAGCATAATTAGATTTAATTGTTCATTGTTATTCCTCCAACCCCCACAAAAAAATGCCAACCCTGGAGTGATATCTTGGTGAAGCAGTGTTGCAAGTTGATTGGTTAGCACTTTTACCATAGCATTTTTACACTATTTGAAGTTCCCCAGTACAGTTTTTAAGTGAATGTGTGTTAGTTTCTTCCTTCATATTCACTTCTAAAAACCTTTGTTAGGTAATGCTCTCTGAATGAGAGTCTTTCGATCCCCTCTGGGGTGAGTCCCTCTGCTGGGTGGAGAACAGGTACCCATAACAAGACTATGTTAGCCAGGATTCTTTTTTTTTTTTTTAATTTTTAATTTTTTTTATTTGTTAGAGTGTTAAAGAGAGTTACTTTTATTTTTTCACCAGTTTTTATTCCTCCTCCACTTTTGGTGCTGGGGCATTGAAACTGGGTCCTAATGCATGCCAGGCAAACGCTCTAAAGCTGACCCACCTCTCCAGCTCCAAACTTCATTCTTTTTTTTTTTTCTTTTTAAGATCTGATCTTATTTATTTGTTACTCTTAAAAATTCTTAATTTTGACTAGACTCAAAGGGAGAAGCTCTGAGAGAGAACAGCCTGCATCTCGTGGCAATCTGTTCCTAGCATTTTTCTTTAGCATCTTTCTCTTGGCCAAAATATTGGCATATTCTGTAACCTCTTATTCTTCTTAGTACACTGTTTTTTTTTTAGAGCAGTATGCCAACACTTGTGTTGCAGGACATGTGGAGTAACAAGATACTGAATTTTCAGTGTTTTGGTCCTGGGTTTCTTACCTTCCTTGTTTAAGGGTTTTCTGACAACATATTGATGGACATCATCTTCTTTAGATAAAGATTGAAAAATTTGCAGATTGTACTAGCTTTTTTAGGTCTCAGGTGACAAGGCACAGTCCAGAAGTATCTTTCTCTCTGTTTTTTAAAAAACAATAATCAAGTTAGCTTCAGCAGCAACTTCTGTGGCCATATGCTTCTCATAAAAAAATACGAAGTTGCATTCATCGTCCACTTCAATGAGTTTCTTCCCAGTGGCTGGGAAGGAGATATTCTGCTTCATCTTAGTGCGGCTGATCACCTACCCCAAAATTCATTCATTTTTTTTTTTTTTAAGAAAGAGGGGACAGTGAGAGAAAGAGAGAAGCAATTTTTATTTAGTTTTTCATGTGATATTCATTTCTCAGACACTTTGTTGTGTATGTGGTGCTGGGGTTTGAACTTGTGCCCTCGTGCATGCCAGTCAAGCGCTGTAATCGCTGAGTGACCACTCCAGTCTCCACCCCCATTCATTCTTTTTTTTGTTGTTATAAAATGTATATTTATCCTGATACTTTTAATTGGCTGTACAACTAATCCACAACACAATACCAGACTGATTTTACATTTCTTCAGGATTGGGGTTTCTCGATGGCTTCAAATTTGGGATCTTCAAATTTGAAGTTAGGGTACGTGTTCATGTCTGCTTTACCATACATTTGCTTAATCTTAAAAAGCTCTCTCTCCAAATCTGGTTGATCCTCTGGGCCAGTATCAACAGGTCCTCCAGATACTTGTCGCTTTGTTTTATATTCTCTAATCTTGTCCACGAAGAGCTTCTGTATGGGATCAAGATCCTTATTAAATGCCACTGCTGTAACACCAGTGTTCCTCCTCAAATGGACAGACTGCTGACCCAAGCTCAGAGGAGAACTTGAAGAGCTCTGAAGAACCGTGGTGATTCTATGTACTTGCACTCAGTCCCGAGCTGCCAGAGCCGCCACCGCCGCCATTTGTACTTCCCAAATTCATTCTTAACACAGCTGCTTGGTTCCGTTTTTGTAACCCTATTGTCCATCTGGACTTGGAGCCTATTTCTATTGAGACTGTATCTGTAGAATATAAATTTGCAGTTGGGGATGGGGTCAAGTGAAGTATAAGAGAAAATCTCTTAATTTCCAAAACCTTATATTCTTTACTTTTAAATGAGGCAGTCCTTCCTCACCTTTAATTGGTTGAATGAAGTGATTGCTAAGTGTTTTTTTAAATTAATTTAAGCAGTTTGGTAATCCTGATGGTAGCCTTAAAATAGCTAGATTTCCCTGGACTGTCATGGCATATAATTGCTGCAAGTGTGTTATTTGATGTTTTTAGTACAATTAAAGTAGGAGTTGATGGATATGGTGGCACATGCCTGCAATCCCAAAGACTTAGGAGACTAGAGCAGGAAGATAACAAGTTGGTGGCCATCCTGGGCAACTTAGTGAGACCTTGTCTTAAAATCAAATTAAGGTCGGGGGTACTAGTGATGTAGCTCAGAGGTAGAACACTCCTGGGTTCAGTCTTCAGTATGATTGATTGATAGATAAAGTGCTGTTTTCTCTAGGGAGGTCAACATAAGCCTTTCTGGACAGGTGGCATTTGAGCTAAGACCTGAATGATGAGAGGAAGCCAGTTAGAAGAACCAAGGAACGATACCGAGAAACCATTTGTTGTAAGGAATCAAGAACTCATTGTGTCAGAGAAATCACAAGGAGTGCAAGGTGAAGGGTGGTAGGAGATTCGGTCCGTAGACATAGGCCAGAGGGCCAGATAATGGAGATTTTTGTGGGCTAGAGGATGGGTTTTTGTGTTCTGTTTAAATTGTTAACAACTGAGTGATTTAATGTGGGGGGGGGGAATTAGAAGAGGTTAAGAGGAGAATTTGAACTTTGCAAAAAAAAAAAAAAAAAATCAGGAACTAATTATCTGCCCAGATCCTCATGCTGCTGGCTCGCTCTCTCTTTCTTCTTTACCTTGCACCTGGAAAAAACAATGGCCTTGGCAAGATTGGTAGAGTAACATTTATAGTTGGGTTTGGTGGCACATGCCTGTAGTCTCAGTGAGTCAGGAAGACTGAGGTCACTTAGTGAGACCTTCTGCAACATAGCAAGACCCTGTCTTAAAATTAGAAAGTAGAAAGGAACTAGGATATAGCTTAGTGGTATAATACCCCTGGGTTCAATCACTGTACAAAAATAAATAAAAAAAAAATAAAATTGATAGCTTGGATTCCCTCCTCTCTGTGTTTTTTGAAGATCCCATTGTGGATCCCACTGGAGAAATGATAGTTGTGGTCCCAGTGAATTGCTGGTTTAATTTTCACAAATCTGCTATAGGACGATCATTCTCTTTTTTTTTTGGTGGCGGGGGATGGGGGGACAGGGATTGAAACCAGGTGCTTAACCTCTGAGCCATATCCCCAGCCCTTTTTAATTTTTATTTTGAGACAGGGTCTTGCTAAGTTGCTGAGGCTGGCTTTGAATTTGTGATCCTTCTGTCTTAGCCTCCAGAGTCACTGGGATAACAGGAGCGTGGCACCATGCCCAGCTGTCATCATTTCTTTTTTCTTTCTTTCTTTTTTTTATTTTTTTAAAGAGAAAAGGTCAGTGAGAGAGAATCAATTTGTATTAAGTTTTCACATTGCCTTCGTTGCTCTGACACTTAGTTGTGTACGTGGGTGCTGGGGTTTTTGAACCCTTGTACTTTCGTATGCCAGGCAAGAGCTGTAACTACTGAGCCACCACTCCAGCCCCACCTGTCATCATTTCTGATGAAAGCATTAATCCCTTGTGCACACAGAGGAATTTAGATTTTAATTAAAAAGAAAAAAAAACTTGTGCAATGATCAAAATTTGATTTAAAATTTTAGTTTACTTATGGACCATAATCCATTTATTTAGGAAACTGCTTTTACAAGTTAGGTACACAGTCTTTTCAGAGAATAGGAATTAATATGTCTCATTTCCCTACAGACTTAAAAGGCTAAAGAGCTGGAAGCTAAATATCAGGTCCAGTTGTTGAATCTGAAGTTATTCTAGCTTTTTATTATATTGATTTTTTTTTTTTGTTCACCCACTTGGTATTTATTATTTTAAATCTGCTTCTTCCCTTCCATTGTATTCCTTTTCTAATCCTTTTGCAAAAAGAGATCCAAATTATGCTTCATAAAATTTTTAGACTATATTATATAAATGAAGGATATCACTTTTTTTTTTAAAGAGGGAGAGAGAATGAGAGAGTTTTTTTTAAATTTATGCTTTCATCTGGCTTTTGTTTCTCTGACACTTAGCTGGTCCTTGTGCTTGTCAGACAAGTGCTTTAACCACTGAGCTACTGCTCCAGCACCAGGGATTTCACATTTTAACTGCTGTTTTATATATCAGGGAACTAAAATGATTTCATTTAAAAATTTTAATTTTTTTATTTTTATTTTTTTTTAAGAGAGAGGGACAGAGAGAAAAGAGAATCAGTTTTATTTAGTTTTTCATGTAGTTTTCGTTGCTCTGACACTTTGTTGCATACGTGGTGCTGATGTTTGAACCCGCATCCTCCTGCATGCCAGGAAAGCACTATAACCACCAAGCCACCGCTCCAGCCCCTCATTTAAAATTTTTAGATTATTGATTTTCTTTACTATTTTTATGGATAATAGTGTATTGATGCTTTTAAATAAGATCCTGTGTCTGAAAGCCCTAGCCTGTTGATAGGTGCTTCTTCAATGTTGGTTTGCTTGTTTTCTTTGAACCCAAAAGCAGTTGGACATCGTGATATTCTCTGGCACTTAAGGCAGACCTTTCCACTAGAGAACCTAATCACGACAACTTGTCATTATTCATACTTGCCCTTAGACCTTCTAGGCCTGCATACAAGGGCACTAAAATTCAGTCTGAGCTAAACTTGACTTTTAAACTTTTCCTGCAACTTTTCTCACTACTGTGGCACGCTTGATGGAATTAAACTCCATATACTACATTGAACTTGCTTATGGTTCTAGACTTAATGCCCTGGTGTAGACCAAAAGTGTTTAGAAATGTGGAACCTGTTGACTTCTTGGTAAACATAAACCTACCATTAAAGATTTGTCCATGGGGCTGGAGCGGTGGCTCAGTGCTTCGGTGCTTGCCTAGCAAGCACGAGGACCCGGGTTCAAACCCCAGCACCACGTACACAGCTAAGTGTTGGAGCAACCAAGGCCATGTGAAAAACTCAATAAAGTTGTTTCTTTCTTTCTGTATCTCTCTCACTATCCCTCTCTCTTAAAAAAAAAAAAAAGATTTGTCCAACCTGACACATTATTCTACCCATTTTGCAGATAAGAATAAACCCACTGGAGATTAGTGAATCATCTAAGACTGTGAGTGGAGAGGAGAGGTGGACATTATCAGAAAATCAGTACCGTAGCATCTTACGGGAAACACACCCTTTGTTTCATTTTAAGTGTGAAGTATTGGAGCCCAGCAGCCCCCCTTGTTGCTTCAGTGATTACAGTGCAGACTCAGATGTTGCTCTGACTTTGAATGTGAATTGTGACATTTTTTGCTCTTTCTCTTTGATCTGATGCCACATCTGTAAGAAAGATCACCTTGAGGGATTTTGAGAGAATTCATTTAGGTATAATTTTATAGATGACAACTCTGCAAGGAAAGAAGCTGTCCCCGTTTTCATTTGGTTGATGTTTTAGGCCAAATTTAAAACTTAGCAAAATTTAATTTTAGAAAGTCAATGTGTATTAAACTGAAGCTTGGTATGTGTATTACCCTGTCATGTGATATAGATTTAAGATTTATGTATTTAATCAGTATTATGCTTTAATAATGTTAAGAGCTGAATATTCTCAGCTAGGAAAAAAATGTTCAAAAATATTAACATATTTTAAAAATTTGACCTATTTAAAAGGTGGTTGGATATATAATATATATTGTGCTAGTCTTTTTTTTTTTTTTTTTTGGTCTTATATGTTAGTGTAAATGCTTTGCTGTTTTTATTTTACCCAACTTTATTTTTTGAATATGATTATCTGGTTTATTTTAATAAAACAAAATGAGTGTGGCCCTTGAATGAGAAGTCTTAATGGACTTTAGGATTTACTTTTTTGCTTTTAGCTGTAATGTTTGTTTTGCCTTGCCATTTTCTTTTTATTGAAAGAGAGGAACTCTCTTTAAATGATTTTTCTCCCACAGTACTGGGTACTGAGCCCAGGAAGGCTCTACCACTCAACTGCCTCCCTGCCCCTTTGAAACATTTTTGAGACAGATCTCTGTAGGTTTCTGAGGCCAGCCTTGAACTTTTGATCCTCTTGCCTCAGCCTCCCAAATTGCTAGGATTACAGGCATGTGCCACTACACCTGACTCTAACATATTTTTAAAAATGATTTTTATACTACCATTAAGTTAAATTGACCCTATAAATTATCACAGAGGTGAAGCTTCTTTGGCAGCTGCTGGCTCTAATGAAAGTAAAACCTGCCAATTCTGGTACTGTGTGTGGGCAAGCTAAATGGTATAAGTGTTTGGTGGGTTCTCTGGCCCTTTATGTATGGTCAGTGTATTTAGAACTGGATTGTAAAATGATTATTTTACTAGAAAGCTTCAGGCATACTGAGATTATGCTCATTGTGAGGACAATACTATATACACATTACTCAAGTATGGTTCTTTCTTTCTTTGTAACAGTTGAATGTATTCAGCAAAAAGATCATGTATTGGTTTACATTATAATATGTAAACCATTTATTCATAGAAGGAAAATCTCCAGATGGACTCATATGAAAATGTATGAGAAAGTAATTAAATAAGTGACTTGTGGCACATGTCCTCCTGGGAATGTATTTGAAGTGTGCCTTCCTTCTCCCACTTCACTCTCAGTGTAGCCCTCAACCCTTAGGGAGTAGGATTTCTTTGTGATCTCATAACTCCAATCCAGCTCCTGGCTTATAGTTGTCTTTCCTGCTGAATTTCAGGTATTTACAGTGTTTACAAATGTTGGATAATTTGATTGTACTTTGCCAGTAGGTGCTTCCATCTTAAACAGTATCTTCAGAATTCTCTGACTTTATTTAAGTCTTTGGTTCAAATAGAAGAGTTCAGTTTCAGTTGTCAGTGCTTCATATTTGACATTGTTTCTGGGTTTAATTGTAAGATGACAGTATATCAAAAGTTGCCTCTGGCAGGGAAAGTTATTTTAGAAATATGAAGGTAAGAATCATAAGTAGAAATGAAAAAGTGAAAAATGGGGAGGAGGAGGCCGCCTTTTAAAATTTTGTTTTGTTTTTTAAATTCTGTAGTGCCAATGGTTTTATCTAAGGCCTTACACATGCTATCATTGACCTACATACCCATCCAGGAAAGGGGTCTTTTTTTTTTTTTTTTTTTAACTTTTCTTTTGTGTGGTACCAGTCTTGAACCTAGAGGCACTTAACCACTGAGCCAGGTCCCCAGCCCGTTTTTATATATATTTTTTGAGACAGGGTCTTGCCAAGTTGCTTAGGGCCTTGCTAAAATTGCTGAGGCTGCCTTTGAACTTGTAATGTTCCTGCCTCAGGCTACTTGAACGCACCACCAAGCTTGGCTGGAAAGGAGGATCTTTTTTCTTTTCTTTTCTTTTCTTTTTCTTTTTTTGAGAGAAGGACAGAGAGAGAGAGAGAATCAATTTTATTAAGTTTATCATGTGGCTTTTGTTGCTCTGACACTTTGTTGTGTATGTGGGGTGCTGAGGTTTGAAACTGAGTCCTCACCATAGCCGCTGAGCCACTGCATCAGCCCCATGGTAAGGCTCTTAATGACTCAGTTTTGACTGAGTTGGGTTGTATCTATTTTGTATGTTGTAAAACAGATTAACAAAAGCAGTGTGTGTGGTTGGTTGGGGGATGGTCATTAATATGCATAGCCAGGCTGGGACTGTTGAACCTTACAGTTTTCTTGTTCATCTCTTCCCAGTGGATATATAGTTGCCAGGCCAGTTGGGGCTTCCCCTTTGACATGTGTCCAGGACCAGGAGCCCGCAGAGTATTTGTTTGATACTTAAAGAAAGAAAGAAAGAAGGAGCTGACTAAAAACATATTGAGATAAATCTGATTTATGAGCTTTTTAAAATATCCATCACTTTCTGGTTGTGGTGGCATATATCTATAATCCTAGTGGCTCAGGAGGCTGAGGCAGGAGGATTCCAAGTTCAAAGCCAGCCTCAGCAATTTAGGCCCTGAGCATCCTAGACCCTGTCTCAAAAAATAAAAAGGACTGGGGGTGTGACTAAGTGGTTAAGCATCTCTGTGTTCAGTCCCTGGCATAAAACAACAAAAAAATCATTTGCCTCAGTTTTGGTTCCTTAAAACTTGGTTATTGTTACTTTTTATGATAACATAGCTAAAATTTACTTTAAATGATGTTTGTTTATTTATGGTACTGGAATGTTCTGCCTCTGAGATACATCCCAAGCCCATAAAAAAGGTTTTTTTCCCCCCCAGAATCTTGCCAAGTTGCCCAGGAGGGCCTGGAGCTTGTGCTCTTCTTGCTGTAGCCTCTTTGGTAGCTAGGATTATAGTCACTCACCACTGCACCCAGCTCAGATATTTATATACGTTCAATACAAATTTCCATTAGCTTTTTTTTTTTTTTTGCAAGCGTAGTAGACAGATTTTATTTTATAGAAAGTAAAGCATAGGGAAAAGAGCAGACTTCCCCCAGAGTGGGGGAAGGGGACAGAGCCTTCCCTTAGCTTCTTTTAAAAATTAAACTAGTCTCCTTATTATATAGGTAGTTAAAAAAAACTCGTCCATTTCTCCAGTCTTTTGTGAGTCCTTCTCTTCATTTACCTTTCGGTCAAAATAGCACTTATACATAAATATATACTTTTTATATGAGGTGCCCCACTATGCTTAATGAATCTTGGAAAATGTTCCATATCAACATATGTAAATTTTATTTATACTGGGGATTGAACACATGGCCTTGTCATGCTAGGCAAGCACTGTGCCACTGAGCTACATTCCCATCCCTTTATTTTATTTTTTACTTCAAGATAGGATTTCACCATGTTGCCCAGGCAGATCTCATACTTGTGATCTTTTTGCCTTAGGCTCCTGAGTAGCTAGAATTATATGGGTACATCAACATTATATGGGTACATCAACATACCTGGCTCCTACTTCTTTTTTTTTTTTTTAAAGAGAGAGGGACAGTGAGAGAGACAGAGAAAGAGAGAAACAACTTTATTTAGTTTTTCGTATGGCCTTAGTTGCTCCAACACTCAGTTGTGTACGTGGTGCTGGGGTTTGAACCCGGGTCCTCCTGCTTGCCAGGCAAGCGCCGAAACCACTGAGCCACCGCTCCAGCCCCCTACTTCTTTTTTTTAAAGGCCTGAATAGTGCATATCAGAATGAGAAGACAATCATTTATTTGACAACATAATTTCTTGAATTATTTAAAAATTATTTTAATATAAACAAAGGCGTTCAGAAACCTGGCATCTTATGCTAAAGTGTTTGGATTCTTTGTCAGCATTATGGTGCTTCATTTCTGCTGTGCAGACAGCATCCACTTAAATATTCTGATTACTATACATAGGAAAAGGGTAAAAATGAGAAAGGTGGGGCTGGAGTGGTAGCTTGGCGGTTGTGGCGCTTTCTTGGCATATGCAAGTACTCGGGTTCAAACCTCAGCACCACATACCCAATTAAGTATCAGAGCAAGGAAAGCCACATGAAAAACTAAACAAAATTGATTTTCTCTCTCCTTGTTTCTCTCTCTCTCTTAAAAAAAATGAGAATGGCACCTTAATATAACAATGTTATAAAGTATGTGTTATCTGAAGTGAATTCTCATGTTTAAGGAGAAGGTTGGAAACTGAACAGTAAAGTTCATTTGCTAGTTGTGTGTGTATGGAGGGTACTGGGGGTTTAACCCAGAGACGCTTCTCCCCTGAGCTATATCCTCAGACTTTATTTTGAGTCAGGGTCTTGCTGAATTGCTGATATTGGACTCAAACTTGTGGTCCTCCTGCCTCAGTGTCCTGCGTTGCTGGGAAGACAGGAGTACAGCACTATGTCTGACTTCTTTTGGTAGTTTTACTCAGCGGCTTAACCATTTTTAGTCTTTTAGCTTCTTTGTCACATATGGCAAGTATGCTTTTCTGCCTCTCAGTGGATGGCAGGAAGTGAGTCCTCTATAGAATGTGGTTGCCCTTAACTCTGTTCAGTGGGTCCACAGCAGCCATATGTGACTGACTCTCGTAAGATTCTGACAGAAGTAATATCTCCTATGAATTTAATATATTTTCTTTCCTTTAATATCATCAAGTCATCTGTACCTACTCACACACATTCATAAGCAGGACTTTTTTTTCTTTAAAGCAAGGAATCCTGATGATTTATAAAAACCAAAGAAGTTATGATGATGATGATGATGATTAGAGAGAGAGAGAGAGAGAATCAATTTCACCTAGTTTTTCATTTGCTCTGATACTTCCATTGTGTAATGTGGTGCTGGGGTTTGAACCTGCATCCTCAGGCATGCCAGGCAAAGTGCTGCAACCACTAAGCCACTGCTCCAGCCCCAAAAGAAGTCATTATTAATTAAGGTAATAATGATGATACAACCTATTTGTCAAGATAATATACTTCTTGAACATAATTTAACTATTTAGGTAGCCAATCTTAGACTTACACCCTTAAAGAGAATCTTTTTTTCTTAAATAAAGGACAGTGAGAGAGAGGAGAGCAAGACAGAATCATTTTTTTTTTAATTGAGTATTTCACATGACCTTTATTGCTCAGACACTTAGTTGTGTAGGTGGATGCTGGGGTTTGAACCGTGTACTTGCACATACCGGGCAAGTGCCGTAACCACCAAGCCACTGCTCCAGCCGCCTTAAGGAGAATCTTGATACAAGTCCTTTTATTGGTGGTCTCCCCACCTTTCCATCCTCCTTTTAGAGACTTTGGGAACATAATATTTTACCTGACTTTTCAACTGCTTCTCATATTGTTCTAAGATGCATCCTTGTATAATGCCAGAATGTCAACAAATGCCACTACTTAATCTCTCTGGTCATTTGTAAGTGGGTAATTTTACAAAGCAGCCTTGCTCCCCTCCTTTTTGGGGGGTCTATTGAGAATATAAAATCTCTCCTTTCCTTACTTAATGCTTTCCTTCAGGTGCTTTGATGACAGTGATCCTTTACTAATGTTTCTTTTCTTTTTTTATTAGTGTATTATAGTTGTACATGATGAGATTTGTTGTTACATATTCATAGATGCACACAATACAGCAATATAATTTAGTCAATATCCCTCTCCCTCTGCATCCCTCTACCTCCCTCCTCCCATCTCCCAATTGCTTGCCTCTCTTCTGGGTCGTATATTTTTCCTAAAATACCGAAGTACAGTGACATAATTCTTATACCTATGAAGAGCATTTTTTATATACATGACTATAGTATATACAGTGACGTTCTTACAAATGCTTGGAATGTACATTGCTTTATCTCAGTTCCAACATTTCCACTTCTCCCTTCCTATCATCCCTTGTTATTCTTCTTTTGTTTGATAATAGGATTAAACATTTACCTGTTTGTAAAGGCATGCAGTATAGCTTGTTCAAATATCTTAAGCTGTGTCTTGCAGCTCTTTACTAATGTTTCTTAAGATGTATTTAGATTTATTGCTTTCCTTTCGTTCACACATACCTGGAAAACACTGAGGTAGCTAAGTTGGATATTCATATTCCCATTTTACCGGAGACTAAGAAAGGACTGGACGTGATCTGATTATGGCCATATAACCATAATGAGTAATGAATCCAGCTTGCCAACAATATTGTTTTCTTCCAAAGCCAATGCTTTATGTGTGCTGTGGTATATGTCTATGTTGGTTATTAAAAAGGTCTTTTCCCAAACAAAGATAGTTCTTTATGCTAAATTCTTAGTAACCCCTGCTTGCTCGCTCGCTCGCTCTCTTGCTGGCTACATAATATTCCAAAACATTTAAAAAATTGTTCCTGGTTGCTGAACATTTTAGATTTTTTCATGTGTTGTCACCATAAAAACAACAGCATGGACAAATTTTGTCTTTTCTTTTAGAAAAATTCCTAGAAAAGATACTAGGTCAAAACATTGCACAGTTGTTTCCCCTGAGGGGATGTTCTGATTTCATTATTCCTTCATTTAACCAGATGTGCACATAACATAACACCATAGAAAGCTTGAGAAGGTATAATTATAGCCTTTGCTCAAGGAGATTGGAGTTATTGGTTGGTATTTATTAGTGTAACAGTTATCATCAACACCATTTTATTAAAAATTACCTTTTTTTCCCCTGTGGTGGCAGTTAGAGATTTCGGGGTTATGATCTTCTGTATTGTTTTGTACTTTTCATGATCATATAATTTATGATAGCACTTCTGTAAAAGGACATCCATATTTACATTAACATTTAACAGCTTCTATTTCCTGCAGCTTAAATGAGCAGGAAAAAAAGAAGTTGAAATATACATTTGAGCTAACTCAAATGAATAGGAGATTGTATTGCTGTATAGAACCAGGAAAAGCTATTTTCATGATGATTAGTAATTAACATTTACTCATTCAGGATAGAAAGCAAGTAAATTTAAGAATGATATATGTTTGAATTAAATATATCTCTGCCTTTCATTTTTACAACTATAGCTAGGGCATTTGATTCAGAAACCTTTTTTAGGGGGGAGGTATTGGGGATCGAATCCAAGGTTGCTTTACCCCACTGAGTTACATTCCCAGCTTTTTTTTTCCCCCAATTTTGAGACAGTGTCTCTCAGTTCAGTTGCATAGTGCCTTGCCAAGTTGCTGAGGCTGCCCCCAAATTTGGTATCCTCCTGTTGCTCAAATTGCTGCTATTACAGGTATGCGCCACCATGACTGATTCAGATATCATCTGATATCTCAAATGATTTTCAAAACCATCCTTTGGCCTCTTCCAGCTGGTATCTGATGAAAATAAAATATTTTCTGAGAATTTAGTGTTTTAATTATACACAGTATCAATACTAGGATGAGTTGACTGCAATTTTCCTTAGAAACATCATTGTAATGCACATGAATTTTCTCATTTTACAAATGAGAAAAAATAAATTTCCCTGTTACCAGTCCTAAACTAGCTGTACTTCCTGTGCCTGGGAGTGGCCTAATAGCAGTACGGTGATCTGCCCATGGGAAGCCACAGGCTGGAACAGGCTTTCTACAAAGAGCAGAGAGGCTGGGCCCTGCAAACCTGGTTTGGGATTAGCTGCCTACAGGCTTATTTCTTTCTTCCCATTAGGTATTTCAGGACAACATTTACCCACTTTGTTTAGATAATCATTTTAATTGATTAGTTTTTAAATAGTGGCTTGTTTTTAGAAATGTTTTTATATGATCCATGTGTTCCTTTTTATCTTGTTTTTCTTTCTGAAAATTATATTTCAATGGAGGAATGTTTGGGAATGTTAAAGCCTATAACATGGTTTTTAAATTTCTGAATTCATTGATTTGCATACGCTTTCCTCTCCCTAGAGGGCTCCGCCTAGAAGGCGTTTCCCAGATATCTGTATGGTTTACTCCTTTCTCCTTCTGGTTTCCCTCACATCTCACATTCTCAAATGATTTCTGCTTGATTGCCTTGTTTAATTCTACAGCCTGCTTCTCCCATCTGAAACTCCAAGCCCTATTCCTCTTTTTCTTTTTCTTTAGTGATTTACACCTTATATCATTTATTGTCTATCTTCTCCCTCAAAAATAAGGTCCGTAATATTCATATTGCGTATTTTCATACTACACACATAAAAATATGTGGAACAGCTGACCAGGAAGAGTCCTGTCATTGAAGTGATATTTGCTTTTTGATATTTTATATAAAATATTTTATGATTTTCTGTATTTTTGTTTTTATGTGTAAGCCAGTTCAGTGAACATTTCTCTTTTTTAAGACTGTTCTAATTGACTACATTGGTGTTTCTATGGATTCTTGTCACCTCTTTGTATTTAAGCTGTCATTTTTATTCTAGCACTTAAATCATAGCCTGTCACATACCCGTTCTCTAAAGACCCCAGTCTGTGTGTGATGTTGGTGTTAGGCACCATCTTTACCTCTGTGCTCACTGCTCTGTTTTGTCCTGGTGTGCAAAAGATACTGCTTCTGTTATATAATTCAACATGCTGATTCTGTGATTCAGAGAACAAAATTTCTCTCATGTTATTTGCTGCTCTGGGCTGCATCATAAAGAAACCCTTGGAATTCTGGAAATCCCTCTTGTCAACATTGAGCAGGTTCATATATTTCAAATTTCAAGCTTGTATATTAATGTACTGAAGTAGTTTGCACCTCTTCCCCTTTTGGGAATCTATTAATAGAAAGAAATGGGGGCAGAAACAGAGTAAGACTTTGCACACTCAAATGGTGTGATGGTAAAAATGATACTTATATATAATTTAGTATATAACTCTTAGTAAGGTAATCACTTCCTACGTTAAAATTCAGTGTTTAATATTCATACATGCTATTCTTCTCAAATAAAGAAGTGATGTCGGGCTGGAGCAGTGGCTCTGGCCTGGCATGTGCAAGGACATGGGTTCAAAACCTAGCACCACATACACAAGGAAGTGTCAGAGCAACAAAAGTCTCACGAAAAACTAAATACAAATTAATTCTCTTTCTCTCTCACTGTCCCTCCCTCTTTAAAACAAGAAACAAAAACAAACAAAACAAGTGATACCAGTTTAAAGAGACAAACAGGCAAGGTCGTGTGTTTTTATCCATCAGCAAAGCATGTAGTGTTGCCTGTAATTTGTCCAGGACTAGAAAGAGAGCCAGGCACAGTGGGACGACCTGGGAGAGAGTATCACAGTGCAAAAAATGGGCACTTGGTTTAGTCCCCATCTGACTGCCTAGACTAATAAAGCAAGTAAAGTGTTTGGGAATTGGTCTTTAAAAAGACCCAAGTCATTTCATGATAGTCTGGGAAAGAGAGGAGAGGTAGCAACTTGTTGCATTATTTTAGTAATGTCGAAAATTATTGGTTTTCTTTCAGATTTTTAAGCTGTTTGGTTCCTTTAGGTGATTGAAGCCCTTTTATCTGCTGCTGCAGGATCCAGTGAAGGTCTTTTTCTCAGGAACCACTCAAGGATAAATTCACAATGATAAATAAGCCGTGGACTGGTTCCAGGCCTTGGCCTGCTGGATTAGAAGAATGCTTTGGGGAAATGTTGACCTTGGCACTGACTAGAGCACCAAATTCCTTTCTCTTCATTGTTTTGCATCTCATGCAAGTTCCTGATGCATCGTACTATTCCATATAGTGATACTCATTGAAGGGTGTGCTAAATATAGAATAAGCTCTTTTCTGAAAGAATTAAGTATAGACACATATAGCATTAAATATTTGTGGTTTAATTATGACCATCCTTTAGAAAAGTGATGTAGTTTGTATGATAATAACTCATTGAAAGTTTTATAACTTGCATTATGGTCTGGTATGTGGTCAGTTTTTATAAATGTTCTGTCTGTTTGAAAAGGTATGTATCGAGAGTTCCATAGGAGAATTAAGCTCTACAGAAAATTGTGTGACCCTAGTTCTTCCAAGGATGGGACTATAACCATATAGCCATCATCATTTCAAATGTGTATAGGACTTTAAGTCTTTTTTTTTTTTTTTGGTACCAGAGATTGACTCCAGAGGTACTTAACCACTGAGCCACAACCCTAACCCATTTTATTTTTGTTTTGAGACAGGGTCTCACTAAGTTGCTGAGGTTGGCTTTGAATTTGTGATTCTACTGCCTCAGCCTCCCAAACCACTGGGATTCAAGGCATGTGCCACCACACCTGGCATAAGTCTTCCATTTTATGTATGCATCAAGAAAAACATGTTGAATTAAGATTATTTATAAATGACTTGGGAATTTGTATACAGATGTCCACTAGTGTGGCCTGTATATTAAATGACAATATTATTTGAGTAGCAGTGATTTCATTTACTAAATTTTAGATGCAGTAAGGTTTTCTTTCTTTCTTTTTTTTTTTTTTTTAAAGAGAGAGGGACAGTGAGAGAGACAGAGAAAGAGAGAAACAACTTTATTGAGTTTTTCACATGGCCTTAGTTGCTCCAACACTCAGTTGTGTACGTGGTGCTGGGGTTTGAACCCGGGTCCTCGTGCTTGCCAGGCAAGCGCCGAAACCGCTGAG